>PVKM010000155.1:0-138554 GCA_004027735.1 Carollia perspicillata | reverse complement strand
TGGCAGCGGCAGTAGCAGTGGCAACGGCAGCAGCAGGACCGGCCGCCTCGTAGACGCCCTCCCTACCCCCCCGCGCACCACCTTCGCCGCTTCCTCTGTTTGAGTGCTCCTCCGGCCTGACTTCCCCTTTCTCCCACCTTTCCCGGCACCGCGGGAAAAACAGCGCAGGGCACAGTAGGGAGGGAGGGCAGCCGGAGCCCGGACACGGGAGCCTCCCAGTCAGTTCAAAACCCGACATGAGGGAAAAGGGCCGTAGGAAGAAGGGCAGGACCTGGGCGGAGGCCGCCAAGACGGTAAGGGGGAAGGAGCGAAGGGGAAGGCTGGGAGGATTTTGTTCCCTCGCCGACCTCCGGTCGTAGGGGAAGGGAGGTCATTGGCTCAGCGACCCGGCTGAGGGGGCACAAAATCGCGCCGAGAGGCGGCGGTTAGCGTCGGGTTGTGATCCTGGTGGGAATGGAGGCGCCCAGCGGAAGAGGGTCGCCGCGGGGCTGTGGCTTCTCTCTGCGACTGCAGCGAGTCCTTTAGGTGTTCTGGTGCTACGTTTCGGGGTCACGTCGCCCTCACCCCACTCTGTGGTAGCCCCCGCCCCGGCTTGGAGAAGTGTGTGGTGCTTGCCCAGTAACCGGTTCTTCTCCCTTGTGCGGCTAAAGAGCCCCCATTGGAGGCACACAGGAGAAGGCTCGTGCGTGCACCCAGCCCCGGAAAGAAGAGGGGAGCGCAGGAGTCGGGCAGAATTTACCGGCTAGAGCAGCCCGGCCGCCTGACCTCGGGCCCCCTGCTCGTCTGGGCTCCGGGGGCCGGCGCGAGGTCACGGGGCTCTTGTTTTTGTTTGCTGTTGGAGCCGAAAGTGCAGGAGGTGTTTAGAAACCAAGTAACAGGTGGGACTTGTAGAATTTTTTTTTTCTGTTTCCGTAGAGACCTACTCCGAACAAGGCAGCAATGCATGGCGGGACGTGTAGTTTACCCGGCCTTGAGTTTTCCATAACTAAAGTGATGGTGGCCTCACGAAGTTGTACGTTGTGGGTAAAGCCATCATTCTCCCGTCCCCCCAATTTTGCTATAACGCAATTTAGAAGTAGTTTTTAAAAGTAGGAGTATTTAAGATGAGTGAGGACTTTATGTTTTTATGAACAAATTAAAAGCCTTTATGTACGTGGAAATGAGGATGCAGCAGAAGAGTAATAGGACCTAAAACAGCAGCATTTTAGTGCTGGGAAGGGAGACGGTGTGGAGGTACTATCTTTAATGGTGAATCATATCAGTAGTACTTGCACAGCGTCTAGAGCCCTTTTAAATGAACCTTTATTATATTGTTTGTTTTATTATTAAATGAGATTTTTAAAAAATATAAAAGTAAGTGTTCACTGTGGGAAAATCTGGAAGATTATAGAGACATAAAAAGAAGAGAATAAGAAATCTCATATTTTCCCTTCTCATCTATATCTGTTTTGGTGTGTGTTAGGGAGTTGATGAGTCTTAAACTTGTATTTCTATTTTAGTTGGAAATGTGAAAAAGTAAATGAAAGCCCATTTTATTTATTGTTTTCACTTACAGTATATCTTCATAATGGTGACTGCTGGTAGTTTCCCTTTAAAAGAGAAAAAACTATAGAAATAATTTTTTGGTTGGGAAATTGCCCCTTCACAGAAGGTTGTTTTCTCTTCTACTTGATGAATATCTCAAGACTTCTTCCTTTTATTAAAAGAAGGATGGTAAATTTTAATTATTGATAAGCAGACCTCAAACCTAATTATGTTAATTAATTTTAAGTTTCTGGAGTCTTAGTACGTTTCTAATCATTGGGAGATTATGACAAATAGGAAAAACTTGTTTGCATCTGTTTATATTTTCTTATGAATTAGTATATTTGGTCATTTATAATAAACATTTCATGCCCTAGCTAGCCATGTGAAAAATGGTATTTTAAAGGTGTAAAAATGAGTTTAATTAGTAGAGTTCTGAGTGAGTTCCTGAAGGGATCAGTATATTAGTCGTTTGGTGTTTTTATGTGATTCTGGCAAATGCACAAGGCCTCAGTCTAAATAAAGATGAATTTTAGAAAGAGAATGGCGACACCTAAAACTTTGTTTCTTTTTTCCAGTAGCCAATTTAGAAAATACCATACTCTTTTTTTTTTGTTTGTTTTATCACATATAAAGTGAGGAATTAAACTAAGCCTCAGTGTTCAAGAAGTTTGTTTGTAAGAGGATTAGAAGTAAATGTAGGAGGAATAAACAAAAGTAAACCTTATAATTCAGACTGTAAACGATATCAGAAAATTGGTGATTTGACAAATGGAAGTAACTTTGACCTAAATTAAGAAATTGTGCATACGGTATATTTATAAGATCAAGAAGACTAGGAGAAGTAAGTTTGAAACATATTTCGTAGCATTAGGGTCTAATGTTCTAGGAACAGTGTTTCAGCAAAGAAATAATAAAATCGTTTATGGATACAGGCAATATCTGCTTCTTATTTTAGCGTGTTCTTGGTACCTGCATTGTAGAGTTGTCCTATTTTAGTGAGCACTATTAAAATGGAGTTGTATTCCTGACCAATAATGGAGCAACAGATAGATAAAATTAATCAATTATATATGTATGTATACATCTATGATAATGGGGGTGTGTGTGGATATGTGAGAGAGCTACGTGGATTGATGTATGGTTGCTATGAACAATCTGAAAAAGCAAAATAATAAGTTTCATAACTTATATAATAATGTAAAATTACACCGTTATGCCAAAAGGCTGATTAAATGTATAGACTGGTTCCAACTAAGCACACCAGACAGAGGGATAATGGAGTCTCTCTGCTGATCTTATTTATATTGGCATTATACAAATACACTAGTTATAAAATGCATTATTCAGGTATTTAGTTAACAGTCTCCCATTTTAAATTTTAAGGGTGGCAGTGGGGGTTGTGATAAAATGATTTAGATGAGATATCTGTAGTAGTTTGGTGTTTGGTGCGATTTAAATAGAAAAATTTCTAGTAAGCCAGAGATATTGAGAACCATTACACTTGACTCTAATGTTTAAAGCTATGATCACTCTTCTAAAAAAATTTTTTTTTCTCACTTTTCCTTTAAAAAAAATTTATTTTTTGTTGCTTTTTTTTTTTCACTACCACTTAACCCTTTTATACCTCGCTCCTCTCTGCAGTCACCACACTGGTTGTCTAGGCCCATGAGTCCCTTTTCCTTTTTGCTCAATCCCTCCACCTCTATCCCCTCAGCACCTTAGCTGTCATCCTGCTCTCTTTCTGAGTCTCTATTTCGCTTGTTAGTTCACTTTGTTCACTAGATTCCACATATGAGTGAAATCATATGGTATTTGTCTTTTCTCTGACTGGCTTCTTTCACTTAGCACAATGTTCTCCAGGTCCATCCATGCCATCGCAAAGGGTAAACTTTTTTCTTTTTTACAGCCAAATAGTATTCTACTGACTCTAATGTTCAAAGTTAGATGACATCCCTGAGGAATTTAGCTGTTTTGCAAAGCAGAGCTTTTGAAATAGTGTAATCTTATTGATCCTGTTTCTTTTTTGATTTTTCTCTTGTCACCTACCACAACTAGGGAAGCATTAGAAGAGAAAAATAACCTAAGAGGATAGGTTTGTTGTGATCATAGGTAGAAGGGACAGAGACACAGACCTTAGAGATTTTACACTAGAGGTACCATTGGGTATCTTCTAAGTAAAGTGGTCAAAATGTGAGAAGTGAAATATGGGTGTTAGAAATGAGGAGCACAGCATCTGTAGGTAGTTCTTTTTAAAAAAATCTTTACCTGAGGATATGTTTATTGATTTTAGAGAGAAAAAGGGTGAGAAAGAGAAACATCAGTGTGAGAGAGAAACATCAATCCATTGCCCTCCTATACATGACTAGACTAGAGATTGAACAATCTCCTATACATTGCCTCCTGACTAGAGATTGAACCCGCAACCTTAGGTACGTGCCCTGATCCGGAGTTGAACCTGCAACCTTCTGGTGCACAGGACAGAGCTCAAACCAACTGAGCCACCTGGCCAGGGCTCTAGGGATCTTTAGCATATGGTTTGTAGATTGAAGAAAAAGTGGTTTGATTTCTGGATGGTAAATATATAGACTTCACTTACATGTTAATATTATCTTGAATATACATAGATTTTTATGTTTATCATTTACCTAAAGTTACTTACCTTTGGAGAATGGGATGGAACATAGAAAATTTCTTTTGAAGGAGTAAGACCCGTAGGCTAAATACTTTTATGTAGGAAGTATGGGAAATTGAAAAAAAAGTATAATGATAAAAACATATAATGATTATAAAGATGTTTAGAAAAACATCTTAACAGATACACATTAAAAAAGTAAATGTATTAACTTAGAAATTTTCAGTTTTCTTAATCTTTACCACGAGTAACTTTTTTCTTAAAAAAGGCCAGGGTTGGTTATGGCCTCTTGGATATATATTGACAAGGCCAGAGTCCTTTTAATCTGTATTGGTATCATACTTGTAGTTATATTAGAATGTCCAGGGTAGAGTGTGTGTCTCGGAAAAAATATATTAAGCAAACCTATTTTTTTTGTAATAATAGACTATAGAAAGTGAAACTGGACAAAATCTTGGTTTGTGGAGTTCATAAAAAGTAGTGTGAGAAAACTTTGTAAGGGGCATCGGTTAAAAATTGAGAAACTGTTCTGATCTGTAATATTAAAAACAATATCTGCATATTTTATTTCAGCTTTGTTAAGGTGCAGTTTACATAAAATTGTAAGATATTTCACACATTTGTGCTAGGTGATTTGATGTAACACTTTCTTGAGTGATCTTACTGTAATAATGAAAAAGTTTCTATGGATTTTGTTTCTTAAATTTTGTGTTATTATTTTCAGTTCATCTTCTGTCCTGCTTTATGTTCCACAAACAACCTCACTCCTTGAAGAAGAAAAAAAAATAAAAAAAATTTTTTTGGAACACAAGTTTAACTTTTCTCTGAAAGGTGCTGCTGCTGCTGCATCTCCTAGAATTCTGACAGGAGCTGAGAAAATAAGATCAGATTAGCAGAAGTCCTTGCTGTTTCATCATCCACATAGTCTGTCCACCCTTAAAAGGCTGTGCAATATTGCTGTCGGTGAAAGGGCGTTGTGTTTTCACTACAAAAACTCTGGAAGGAGGCCAATATGTGGAAGATAAAATTACAGTGAACTGACCAGTAGGATTTGCTGAAACTTGCTGTTTTTGTCCTTTTTACCAAAGACCTCTGAATGCTCCTCTAGCTCTATATTTTTTCTTTCCATATCTCATAGAGGCTATCCTCATAGTTTATAGTTTTGTGCAATTTTAGTATTTTTAGTACAGTGTGATTTATCATGTTTTTAGTGTTTTAAAAGGTAATTTAATGTACTAAGTTTTTGAACTTTTTTTTAAAGGAAAAAGCTTTGTTTAGAAATACAAAGGTGAACATAGGTGCAGTTTTGGAACTCTTTAAAATGACTTAAAAACAATTACTTGCTTTAAACTTTGAGTTCCTGTTGATGTTGTATAGGCTCATTTTTTTTTTTAAACAGGCAGAGCAGAAGTATGTAGATAGTTAATCTTCGATGAATCACTATACTGAAAAATGGATTAAGTGAAAGTCTACATGAAATACTGAAAATATTTAGAATTATAATGAAGTTAACTGTACTCGATAATTTGAATATAGCTTTCTCGACTTTTAATTCTGTATATGGAAATATGCATAAACATGTACGGTATACCTATATATTTTTCTATTTTCCTCCCTCCCTTCCTTTCTTGCTTTCTCCCTCCCATCTTCCCCTCCCCTTTTCCCTCTCTCAAGGCCGGCCTGCCTGCCTGTTTTCCTTATTCCCTGCTTTCCTTCCTTCCTTTCCCTCTCCTCTCCCTCTCTTCTTCCTTCCCTTGCTTCTCCTTTCTTCTCTCTCTCTCAATCTTCACCCAAGGATATGTGTATCAGTTTTACAGAGAGAGGGAGGGAGGAAGAGAGAGAAACAAACATCAATATAAGAAAAAAACGTTGTTCAGTTGCCTCCTGTGTGTACCCCAACCAGGGATTGAACCTGCAACCTAGGCATGTGACCCTGACTGGGCATGTGAACCTGAATCCTTTTGGTGTGTGGGATGATGCTCCAACCAGCTGAGCCCCCCAGCTAGGGCTGCAACTTGCTTACTTTATGAATATCATGGATGTCTTTTTTTAAAAGATTTTATTTATTCATTTTTAGAGAGAGGGGAAGAGAAGGAGAGAGAGGGAGAGAAACATCAATGTGTGGTTGCCTCTCATGCGCCCGGTACTGGGGACCTGGCCCGCAGCCCAGGCATGTGCCCTGACTGGGAATGGAACTGGCCACCCTTTGGTTTGTAGCCCATGCTCAGTCCACTGAGCTACACCAGCCAGGGCTCATGGATGTCTTTTTAATGCCATTACTTACATGTATCTGCCTCATTTTTTCAAATTGTTTCTTAATATTCCATTGGTTTTGGATGTATTATCATATAAAAAATCCTTGATTATTTGACATCATAGGTCATTCATAGCCCCCCCCCAAAACAAATACTTAACTATACTTTGGGGCATACATGTATGCATATACATTGCATGTATATGTGTATTTGTGTGGATGAACTAGTTAAGATCATGAGTTTGTAAACTAGAATTTGTGCCAATATCTGTTTCCCCTCCAAAAATTTGGGAGTTCTTGTTTCTTCCCACTTTTGTTTGTAGCCCAAGGAATATATTAAGTCTTTACACTTAGCCATTTTGATATAGTAACAAAGCATTTCTTTTGTTCAGTAGAACTTGGTGAGAGTGTTCTATATTTATTCTGTTCAACACAGTAACTACTAGTCACATGTGAACATTGAGCACTTGAAGTGTGGCTTGTGTGACTGAGGAACTGAGTTTTTAATTTTATTGAAAGTTTAAATACCACATTTGTCTTGTGGCTGCCCTTACTGGATAGTGCAGGTATGAAGTAACTTCTTATACTTACTGACCATTTGTGTATTTTTCACTTGTCCATTCATATTCTTTTATTTATTTATTTTTGCTTCTTGGTCTTTTTCATACTAATATCTAAGAGTGCTTTATAAATTAAGGAAACTAGCCCTTTGTTACGTGTGTTGTATATCTGTACCCATTTTTGTCTTTGACTTAATTTATACATTCTTAATGTAAACAAATTTATCAGTCTTTACCTTTTGTGCTTTTCTAGGTTTTGAGTCCTATTAAGAAAAGTTTTTCCAGCCCTGGCTGGTGTGGCTCAGTGGATTGAGTGCTGGTTTGCATACCTGAAGGTTGCAGGTTCGATTCCCTGTCACAGCACCTACTTGGGTTGCAGGCCAATTTTTTTCTCCCTCTCTTTTCCCCACTCTCTAAAAATAAACAGATAAAATCTTTTAAAAAAAGTTTTTCCCAATTAAAGATTGTAAATTGAGTGCTTTTAAAAAATGTTTTGCCCTGAAGGTGTATATCTATATCTTCCCTAAATAAAATATATATTTATTGTGGACAAGTAAGAGGAAACTCAGTTTATGTATCAGTAAAATTATGTTCCTTGAAGGCAGAGTTTTCTAAAAGTTTCTACCTGTGGAGCTTAATTCATTTTCTTGCACGTGCGTGCTACATTTTTTTTTTTAAAGTCTTTTAATTGGAGATAAAAGACCACATTGTTCTCACTTTCAAGAGAGCACATTTAAGTGTGGTTTGCCAGGAAAACAGGTTGAGTATCTCTCTCTTGTTTGTGAAAGAAAATTGTTTCAAGACACACCTGGGTATTTGCCTCTAAAGAGCCCCTAGAGTTTGGGCATTGGGAAATTTTTGGGATAACTCTTCTGATCTTGCTTGACCAAACTGAAATTGGTTAATGAAAATACATGTGTACTTGGTCCTGGACATCAGGGGACATTGTAAACCTTATTAATTGTAGTGTCTTCTGGGTAATTTGATCCATCTGTTGGTAAAAATTGTATTGTGAAAGACTTCATTTGAAAGTTTTTTTGTGTTTACTGACTCTTAGTAGTTGATACTACATTTAGAATCTACTTTCATTGGAATGCACAGCTTGGGATGGCCTAAATTATCCTGAATCTTTAATCTGCTGATAGCTGAATTATTCAGTAGTTGGCTTAGCCATATTCAGTTTCAAATAAAGAGCTTAATGGTGTTAGTGACTTGTTTCTTAATAGCAATGTAAAAATTGAAATGTATTGCTATTGAATTATAGTGATTAATTTTCTATATGATTTGAGTGATTCTCGACAAATTTCATAGGTTTAAACTGATGGTACCATGAAATATATTAATATATTAGGAAAGGTGTTTTTTTTTAATGGTGTGTGAGAGAGAGAAACAGAAGGTGTAAGAAAGATAGATTACAAGAAAAAGATAATATAAAAAATTTTCCTGTATATCATTAATTACCCATTAAAGACATGGGGAATAAAGGACTATTTTGAATAGCAATTTAGGAATAACCTTCACAATATGGATTTGATTCCATTCTACCATTTACTGTGTCAGCTTGGACAAGTTATTTAAACCCGTGCACAAACATTAATGTGTATGAGAATCATCCGAGAGCTTTGTTATAATGCAGACTTTTATTCAGGAAGTCTGCAGTGTAGGCAGAAATTATACATTTCTAACAAGTTCCCAGGTAATGCTGGTGCTTTGGTCTAGGACCACTTTTGGAGTTGTAAGGATCTACATTAAGCTTTCTCAGTTCCCCCAACTTTAAAA
This sequence comes from Carollia perspicillata, assembly GCA_004027735.1. Taxonomy (NCBI): domain Eukaryota; kingdom Metazoa; phylum Chordata; class Mammalia; order Chiroptera; family Phyllostomidae; genus Carollia; species Carollia perspicillata. Next base: position 129,802 of record PVKM010000155.1, on the reverse strand, counting down.
TAGAGATAATAGTAGAACTTACCATTTGGGGTGTTAGGTGGTTAGTTGAGAATATATGAAAGTTTCCTTTTTTTTAAAGATTTTACTTATTTTGAGGGAGACTGGGAGGGAGGGAGGAAGGGAGAGAAACATCAATGTGTGGTTGCCTCTCCTGTGCCCCCTACTGGGGGGACCTGGTCCGCAACCCAAGCATGTGCCCTAGGCTGGGAATTGAATCACAGGTTCACAGACCTTCTCTCAATCCACTGAGCCACAACAGCCAGGACTGAAAAGTTCTTTATTAGTGACTAGTATGTTGTGAACATTGTTTATTAATATTACTGAAAAATTAATAAATGTAGATCATTTATGTTTCTGAATGGGAAAACTATATTGTAAAGTCATTATTTCTTAGCAGAGAATTGTGGAGGTTTGAGATAGTTCTAACAAAAAGCCTTTTAACCTTAGGGATACCATTTGCCACTTTTCTGAAAGGTCAACGTATAACCACAGAGAGACTTAAATTAGCTGTAGACAAATTTGGGAACCCATCCATTTCCTGCTCTAGGAGATTTTGCATCAAATGCGGTTTTCTTGACTCTCACCTTGGGAACTGCCCATGGAGAAGGCCATGTGGCAAGGAGTGGCAGGTAGCCTCTGGGAGTTGAGTGACTTCTGGCCAAGAGCCAGCAATACAGAAAGGGACTGAAACCTGTTAATAAGTAAGCTTGTTAGTAAGTTTGGAAAAGAACCCGAAACCTCAGATAATTTACAGTTACTGCTGGAACTGGTTTTTTGAGTAGAGTTTATTTTACACCTCATACTTCTTGGCCCCACTTTAACTTTTAAATTTTATTTATTGGTTTTAGAGAGAAAAGAGAAGCATCAATTTGCTCTTCTACCCATTTATGCACTCACTGGTTGATTCTCCTGTGAGCCCTGATCGAGGATTGAACCCTCAGCCTTGCTGTATTGTTTTGATTTCATCCTAGTGAGCCCCTAAGCAGAAGACCCTATTAGCCCATGTCTAGAATCTGTATACATACTGAGATAAATCTGTTGTTGTTTTCACCTAAGTTTCATAATAAAACATAATCACAAAGTAAATTTGTGTTGTTGGGGTTGTATCATAGCAAACTAGTAGTAATACTAAAATTTGGTGAAGGGGGACTGTTTTCAAGGTTGATCTTAGAGGTTTGACTTGGGTAGTCAGGGATGGTGGATATAAAACATTTACAAGTCAGTATGAGCAAGGGCATTCCCAGCATAGGGAAGAACTGAAAAGAGATAAGACTGAAAAATTCAGGGTATGTTTGATGCATGACTAATTTACCTTTGAGTATTGTGCAGTGTAGTGAAAAAGAAGGCCAGAAAAAGTAGGTTGGTGTCAAAATGTGAAGAGTTAAAGAAGTTGGGCTGGCAAGTATTTTTATCCTAAGGTTCGTAGAGAGTTTTCATGTAGGAGATAACATTTTTTGTTTCAATCTGATTGGGCCATTTGTGGGATTGTAGAGGGCTGAAGAGTCTATCTGTAGAGAGATTGAGATTAGGAGGTTAGAGTAGGACTCCTGAATTAAAAGGGTAGGAGGGGGCATTGGTGTGACTCAGTGGGTTGAGCATTTAAGGCCATTGGTTTGATTCCTAGTCAGGGCAGGCCAGGTTGGTGGCATGGAAGAGGCAACTGATGGATGTTTCTCTCCCTCCCCTCCCCTCTCTAAAATAAATGAAAGGGTGGGAGGGGGCTCTGGCCAGAAAGCTCAGTTGGTTATACACCAAGGGTGCTGGTTCTGACCCAGGTTAGGGCACATAAGAATCAGCCAGGGAATGAATGCACAGATCATCAGTGGAGCAACAAATTGATGTTTCTTTCTCTCTCTTCCTGCCCTCTTCTCTCTTTAAAATCAATTTAAAAAAAGGGTGGGAGAGGTTATGTGCTTTCCCCTGCCATGTCATTCAAATTTCTCTCATTTCTTTCTTATTCTACTCATACCTATCTTAGCTCTCCAACAGAAGTCTTAACTTCTACCAGTCTTGTGAAGTTTTCACGCTTCAGTAAAATTCTGCCATTCTTGAAAGGAAAAAAGAAAACAAAATTATTTCCCCAGTTATTCCATCTCATGTTGATTTTTCTTTGATTACCTGTACCACTGTTCTTTGCATACCACTGTCTTCTGTTGGTCTTCAGGTTTGTTCGAGTGGTAGACTCATTTGGGGCTTGTGTTGTCAACTTTAGGCAGAACCATTCGTACTGCATTTTATGTGCATGTTACTTCCTGGAGTTGTACCACAGTGGCTCTGGGTTCCATGATGCTTTGTGAAAACACCATTAAATATTAATATATTTATTTCTGATAAAAATTAAGGACATTTTGCCAGAAGAAAACCTTCTATTACAGATTTGTGATATGAAAGTCATACCTTAGAACAGATGTGGGGGGTGTGGTGCAAAGGGCAACTTTTCCAGTCTTTCATTTAGTATTGGATTTGCTTCATATTTATTTTTCAGGTCTGTTTTTTAGCAGTCAAGAGGTAGCAAATGAAAAAGGCTTAATGAAACTGTTTCTCAAGCTAGACTTACTATGGACCTCCCACCAGGAATTTGTATATTAATTGAAAAGATTCTGAAAGTTGTCCATAAATATATTTAAGTTTTAGCCCTTGCTGGTGTGGCTCAGTGGATTGAGTCCTGGCTTGTGAACCAAAAGGTTGCCAGTTCAATTCACAGTCAGGGAACATGCCTGGGTTGTGGGCCAGGTGCCCAGTTTGGGGCGTGCATGAGGCAACCAGTCAGTGTTTCTGTCTCTCTTTCTCCCTCCTTTCCCCTCTCTCTAAATAAATAAAATCTTTAAATATATATATTTAAATTTTATGCTTTAGTGCTGATCTTAAAGTTGTATGAGCATATTTGTGATTTGAATTTGCCTGTCTTAAGACACTGAAATTTGTTTTTCTAAAAAGAATTTTATTGTATTTTTCCTTTACCATTTCTCCTTATACTCCTCTTCTCCCAGCAGTCATTACAGTGTCATCCATGTCCATGAGTCCTGTTTCCTTTTTGCTCACTTCCTCCACTTCCAACCCCCCTTAGCTGTCATCCTGCTCTCTCTGAGTCTGTCCCTATTTTGTTAGTTCACTTTGTTCATTAGATTCCACATATGAGTGAAATCTTGGGGTATTCATCTTTCTCTTACTGGCCTCTTTCACTTAGCATAATGTTCTCCAGGTCCATCCATGCTGTCTCAAAGGGTAAAATTTTCTTCTTTCTTACAGCCGAGTAATATTCCATTGTGTGAATGTCCCCATAGTTGTTTTATCCACTCATCTACTGATGGACACTTGGTCTGCTTCTGATTTTACATAACGCTGCAATGAACATACAGATGCTTATGTTTTCCCAATTAGTGTTTTGGATTCCTTTGGATATATTCCCAGAAGTGTGATTGCCAGGTCACAAGGCCGATCCATTTTTAAGTGTTTGAGATATCTCCATACTCCTTTCCACAATGGCTGGACCAATCTGCATTCCCACCAACAGTGCAAAAGGGTTCCCCTTTCTCCACATCCTTGTAGCTCTTTTTGTTTGTTTGTTTGTTTATATTTTATCGATTATGCCATTACAGTTCTCCCATTTCCCCCCTTCATTCCCCTCCACCCTGCACACCTCCTCCACCCACACTCCCCCTCTTTAGTTAATGTCCATGTATCATAAGTTCTTTAGCTTCTACATTTCCCACACTACTCTTGCCCTCTCCCTGTCTATTTTCTCTGTTGGTTGATTTATTGATAGTCATTCTAACAGATAAGAGATAGCTCCTTGTGGTTTTAATTTGCATATCTCTGATGATTAGTGATGTTGAGCATCTTTTCATATGCCCTTTGGCCATCTGTATGTCCTCTTTAGAGAAGTGTCTGTTCAGGTCCTTTGGCTTATTTTTTAATTGGGTTTGTTTTTGGTGTTGAGTTTTGTAAGTACTTTATAAATTTTGGATATTAACCCCTTAGCAGATCTATCAGTGAATATGTTTTCCCATTCTGTGGGTTGTTTTATTTTGTTGATGTTTTCCTTTGCTGTGGACACTGAAATTTGTGAATGGCTTCTGTCTACTTTGTATCATTTTAAGATATTTTCTTAATCTGTAATCAAACATTTTTGTCATCCCTCTCTCTTATTAATGACCTAGATGAGGCTTTACAATTTATAGGTTTATTTCACTTTAGTGTTCGTGAATTTTGTTTCTAAGTTAGGATTAGTGTGTTAGTCTTTTGCTCTATTAATGTTGAATTTAGTTATAGTAAAATGTAACATAGAATTTCCCCATTTCAAAAAATTTCATAAATTATTTAAATTAGAAAAATTAAATTGATGGTAAATGGAGGAAAAAAAAAACACTACCATCTGATACAATATAGCTTCACATTTGCGGATATTTCCTTCTAGTCTTTGATACAGTTTTCTGTGTAGTTGTAATCTCCTTTTTTTTTTTCCTTTTTTAATCCTCACCTGAGGACATTTTTTTCATTGCTTTTAGAGAGAGAGGAAGGGGGAGAAAGAGAAACATTGATTGCTTACCTCCCATATGCGCCCGGGGTTGTATGTGCCCGGAACAGGGATTGGACCACAACCTAGGTATGTGTCTTCAGCAGGAATTGAATCCGCAACTCTTTGGATACAGGGCGATGTTCCTATCAACTGAGCCACACTGGACAGGGCTGCTGTTTTATGTATTAAAGAGGATTTTACTCACCTTGGCCCACAGTAGCTCATCATGTCCTCCAGATAGTCAAGGTTGTGGGTTCAATCCCTGGTCAGGACACATACAAGATTCAACCACTGAATATATCAGTAAGTGGGACAACAAATTGATGATTCTCTCTCACAACAACCCACCCCTCACCCTCCCCATCTCTCTCTAAAATTAATAAATAAAAAAGTTTAAAAAATGTATTTTAGGTCATTTACTGGTTTTGCTAATAACCCTTCTTAAAAATCCAAAACAATTTTATTGATTGATTTTTAGAGCGAGAGGGAGAGAAACAGAAACAGTTTGTTGATCCATTTATTCATTCATTGGTTGATTCTTTTATGTGCCATAACTGGGGATTGAACCCACAACCATGGTGTATTGGGACGAAGCTTTAACCTACTGAGCTACCTGGCCAGGGTTGCTAATAGCCCATTTAGAATGGCTGAACAATATTCTGTTATGTAATTGTGTCGTAAATGTCCAACAGTATTAAGAAAGTTAGATAATTAAAAAAACATTTTAATGCTGTAGTGACTGTCTTGTCTTTTCCTTACTTACATGAACACCTAGTATCTCATCTCAATATTTTGGATATAAAATTTTTTAAGTTTAAAGATTAACGTGAATAAAATTTGACCTTTTTGTTAAACAGTTGTGTGAATTTAACTCATGTAACCACTACCATGACAGTCAGATACAGCCAAAAAACTAATGCCAGCTTGCTATGTCACCCTCCACTTCTCCCAACCCTTGTCGACTACTGATAAGTTCTTCAACACTATATTTTGCCTTTCTAAGAATGTCACATAAATGGAATCATGTATAACTTTTTGAGACTGGTTTCTTTTTTTTTTAAAGATTTTATTCACTTATTTATTTTTAGAGAGGGGAAGGGAGAGAGAAAGAGAAGGAGAGAAACATCAGTGTATGGTTGTCTCTTGCACGCCCCCCACTGGGGACCTGGCCTGCAACCCAGGTATGTGCCCTGACTGGGAATCAAGCTGGTGACCCTTTGGTTTGCAGGCTGGCACTCAATCCACTGAGTTACACCAGCCACGGCATGGTTTGTTTGTTTGTTTGTTTCTTTTTTAAATTACATTTTATTGATTATGCCATTACAGTTATCCTGATTTTTTTTCCCTTTGCTCCCCCTTCACTCAGCATCCCCAGCTCCCTCAGGCAACCTCACCACCATTGTTCATGTCCATGGGTCATGTGTGTAAGTTCTTTGGCTACTCCATTTCCTATACTGCACTTTACATCCCCATGGCTATTCCGTGACTACCTATTTGTACTTCTTAATTCCCTCACCTCTTAACCTATTTCTCACCCCCTCTGCCCCCCAAATCTGGCAACCATCAAAATGCTCTTCATTTCCATAATTCTGTCTCTGTTCTTGTTTTGCTTAATTTGTTTTTTAGATTCAAATGTTGATTTGTACTTATTACCATTTTATTGGTCTTCTTTTTCTTAAATAAGTCCCTTTAACTTTACTTATAATAATGGTTTGGTGATGATGAACTCCTTTAGTTTCTTCTTGTCTGGGGAGATCTTTATCTGTCCTTTGATTCTAAATGATAGCTTTGCTGAGTAGAGCAATCTTGGCTGCAGGTCTTTGCTTTTCATGACTTTGTGTATTTCTTGCCAATCCCTTCTAGCCTGCAAACTTTCTTTTGAGAAATCTGCTGACAGTCTTATGGGAACTCCCTGGTGGGTAACTTACTTCTTCTCTCTTGCTGCTTTTAAGATCCTCTCTTTATCTTTAATCTTTGGCATTTTAATTATGATGTATCTTGGAATGTACCTCTTTGTATCCATCTTATTTAAGACTCTGCTTCCTGGCCTTTATGTCTGTTTCCTTCACCAAATTAGAGAAGTTTTCTTTCACTATTTTTCCAAATACCCAATTTCGTGCTCTTTTTTTTCTCCCGGCACCCACCCATATGATGAGAATGTTGGGCCTCTTGAAATTGTCCCAGAGGCTGCTTATACAATCCTCATTTGGGGGAGGATTCCCCCTCCCTTGGTTGTTTTTTTTTGCTTCCTTTCGCTCCATATCACTGATTTTGAATCTCGGCTTCATCCACTGTACTCCTGTATCCCTCTAAATTGTGTTTTGAGCTCTGCATCTGATAGATTGCTTGTCTCCATTTTGTTTAGTTCTTTTTCTGTAGTTTTGATTCGTTCTTTCATTTGGGCTATGTTTCTTTGTGTCCTTATTTTGGCAGCCTCCCTGTGTTTGTTTCTATGTATTAGATAGGGTTGCTTTGACTCCAAGTCTTGATTGTGTGTCCTACTGTACTAGGTGTCCTGTAGGGTCCAGGGGAGGGCACAGTCTCCCCTATCACCCAGGCTATGTATTTGAGGTGCACCCTCTCTGTGGGCTGAGGACACGCTCTTCTTGTAGTTGGGCCTTAGTTGCCATTGGCAGGTCAGTGACAGGTATTTACCCAGGCCAGTCTGCTGCCAAGGACTTGCTGTGACCACTGACCACCAACCTCCACCCTCTGTGGAGGATTAGCCTTGCAGGGGTAGGGTGATGTAGCTGTCCACTGGGTGCACTGGCTCTGGGGATTTCCAGGGTGATGCAGGCGAAGGGTCAGCCCCTACCTGTGTATTTCCAGGAGTAGGTGTGGGGAGGTGGCCCTTCCTGAGCTATAATGCAATCTGAGATGGCTGCTACTTGTGCTGGGGTTAGGTATTCCCAGGTGAAGCCCAGCTGTGAATCAGTACTGTGCCTGGGGCTCACAGAGTCCATCTGTTGCTTGTTTGATATGATTTAGGAAGTTGTGAAGGATGAGCCACGACTAGCCATTCATATGGAAAAGCAGCTTGGGTGGGCCCATAAGTTGGGTGGGGCAGAGTCTCTGGGGATCTCCAAGGCTGGTCCAACAGTGTTAGCCAGGTTGATGGAGTCTCACATATGGCACCAGCTTGCTGGCTGTGTTGGTGAGTGTTTAGAAAAGGGACATTAGCCTCTGCTGGCCTTGGGCCAGACATTTTAGTTCCTCCCTTTATGCCTCTGGTGCCTTTCAAGCTGCTGCCTTGGTGCTGGAACTCAGAGGGAGTGAGTCTGAGTAGGTGAATCCATGTGTGGGTTCTTTAAGAGGAACTTCCTTTGTGCTCCAGCAGTTTCCTCCACTGACTCAGTCCCTGCTGGTTTTGTAGCCAGAAGTTGTGGGGACTTATCTTCCTGGCACTGGAACCCTGGGCTGGGGGTCCTGGTTTGGGTCTGGGACTCCTTGCTCCTGAGATAGCCCTCTTGAATTTCTGTTGACCACATGTGGGTAAGGGACAGCCCAATCTGTGTCTGCATCCCTCCTACCAGTCTTGATGGGTGTGGTTTAATTCCGTGGTTGTCAGACTTCCATTCAACTCGATTTCTGATGTTTCTGAGTGATGGCTGTTCTATAATTCAGTTGTAACTTTGATGTAGTTGTGGGAAGAAGCTACCCATGTCTGCATACGCCATCATCCTGCCTGGAAGCCCAAGATTGGTTTCTTTAATTCAGCTAAATGCTTTTGAGATTCATCCATGTTGTTTTGTGTATTAATTGTTTATTCTTTACTTATTGCTGAGTAGTAAGTAGTTCATTGTACCAATGTATAATAGTTTGTCTGTTCACTGTTGAAGAATATGTAGGTTGTTTGTGTTTTTGGCAGTTAAGAATGGAGCTGCAGTAAACATCTGTGGGCAGATTTTCCTTTGAACATAACTTTTCATTTCTCTAGGGGAAATATGCAGGAGTGGGCTTGCAGGGTAATATTATAACTGTATGTTTAGTTTCATAAGAAAACTGCAGAGCAGTTTTTCTTTTTGAGATTTTATTTATTTTTAGAGAGAAGAGAAGGGAGGGAGAAAGAGAGGGAGAGAAACATAGATGTGTGGTTGCCTCTCATGTGCCCTCTATTGGGGACCTGGCCCACAACCCAGGCATGTGCCCTGGGACTCGAACTGGCAACCCTTTGGTTTGCAGGCCCACACTCAATCCACTGAGCCACACCAGCCAGGGCTAGAAAACTATGAAACTGGTTTTCTGAGTGGCTATATGTCATTCTGCATTTCCACTAGCAAACACACGCGCGCGTGCGCGCATATGAAGTCCAGTTGCCGTTCATCCTTGGTAGATCTTGGCAGCATTTGTTAATGTTAGCCATTCTAATAGTTGTGGTGGTATATCATTGTGATTTTGATTTCTCTAATGACATTGTTGAACAGCTTTTTACGTGCCTATTTGCCATCTGTATATCCTCTTTGGTGAAGAGTCCATTTAAATCTTTTCCTCACTGTTCAACTGGGTTGATTTTCTTGCTGTTGAGTTTTGAGAATTCTTTATATATTCTCAATACTTGTTCTTTGCCCTGGCTGGTGTAGCTCAATGGATTGAGCATGGGCCTGTGAAGCAAAGGGTCGCTGGTTCGATTCCCAGCCAGGGCACATGCCTGGTTTGCAGGCCAGGTCCCCAGTAGGGGACACATGAGAGGCAACCACACATTGATATTTCTCTCCCACTCTTTCTCCTTCCCTTCCCCTCTCTCTAAAAATAAATAAATAAAATATTTTTAAAAATACTTATTCTTTGCTGAATATGTGATTTGTAGATAATTTCTTCCTGATTATAGGGGGAAGCTCAGTTTTTCATCATTAATTTTTAAATAAACAGGTATAATCAGGTTGGAGAAGTTCCATTATGTCATGAATGGATGTTGAATTCTGTCAAATGCTTTTTCTGAATCACTGATATATAATCATTTGCTTTTAATTTTTAGGTTATTACTCTGGTAATATAGGAATACATTGGTTTTCAAATTTTGAATTGGCCTTGCATTTTTCAGGAAGGGAATCTCACTTGATTATGGTGTATACTTTTTATATATTGCTGGATTTGTTAATATTTTGTTGACATTCTCATTTATGTTCATAAGGGATATTAATTCGTTTTTTTATACTGTTTGTCTGGGTTTGGGTAGCAGGATTATGCTGGCCTCATAAAAATCAGAATGAAATTCTTCCTTTTTTAATATTTCTTGAGATTACAGTCAACCATCATTATTCATGGTTTCAGTATTTGAGGATTCACCTATTTGCTACAATTTATTCTTGATACCCTAATCAGTACTTATGATGCTTTTGTGGTCATAGATGTGAGGCATGGCAAAAAAATGGAATCACCTGGTGCAGGTATTCCCAGCTGAGGTCCCTGCTGAGGTTGAAGAAGGTAATTTGTTCTTGCCCTCTGGTTTCAGTTCTTATAGTGAAAAATGTGTCCTTTTTGTGGTCTGTTTTAAACCATGATTTTTGCATTTTTGTGCTTTTTGTTGGTGCTCTCACTGTTTTAAAATGCCCCCAAAAGTATAGTGCTGAAGTTTGCTGTCCGTATTCTTTTTTTTTTTAATCCTCACCTGAGGATGTTTGTTGATTTGAGAGAGAGGGAGAGGGAAAGAGGGAGAGAGAGAGAAACAGGTCGATGTGTAAGAGAGAAACATGATCCATCTGTTGCCTCCTGTACATGCCTTAACCTGGGATCGAACACACAATCTAGGTATTCCCCTGCCTCAGAATTGAACCTGCAACCTTTTGGAGCATGGATGATGCTCCAGCCAGCAGAGCCACCCAGCCAGGGCTGCTGTCTGTGTTCTTAAGTGCTAGACAGCTGTGATGTGACTTACAAAGAAAATGCCTGTGTTAGATAACCTTGGTTAGGCATGAGTTACAGTGCTCTTGGCCATGAATTCAATACTAGTGACTCAATATCTATTAAACAAGATATCTTTAAACAAAAACATTAAAAAAGCAAGGTTGTGTAGTGATAAGTTGACAGTAAAGTGACCAGTCTTGTAGGAACCTAACTCTGTGGTTCCTGTAATAGCAGTGTTTCTGTATTTGCTAATTTAGTGTTTGTGGTGACTTGATAGAACATAACTATTGTGAATAGTGAGAATTGACTTTATGTAGATCTGTTGTTATTTATTCTTTAAATGTTTTTTTTTTTTTAGGGCCGGGGTGGTAGGTAGGTAGATAAGAACTCTAGTATAGTTCACTAGACCTCCTGTCAGGAAGTAAGGAGTTAGGAAGGGCAGAACCTAAAGAAGAGAGTATTGATATTAAAAGATCATCATTATGAGATTCAGAAAAGAAATCTGTGCATATATAGTGATAGCAAGTCATATTTTCTCTTTTTCTAAAGACTTTATTTTATTTATTTCTAGAGAGAGGGGAAGAGAAGGGGAGAGAGAAGGAAAGAAACATCAGTATGTGGTTGCCTCTTGAGGGCCCCCTACTGGGGACCTAGCCCACAACTCAGGCATGTGCCCTGATTGGGACTCGAACTGGCATCCCTTTGGTTTGCAGGCCTGCACTCAATCCACTAAGCCATACCAGCCAGGGCTGCAAGTTGTGTTTTCTTTTCCTTGCTTGTATTGTGCAACCTTCCCTCTCTATTTAGGCAAGTTCTCTTTTTACAGTGCCTTCAGTTTTTCTTTATTTTAAACTATGCAAGGGCAGAAAAGGGGTGTTTTAATCCACCTTTGAATTGGAGCTTTTATATAGAAATTGTATCTCTGGCGGGCTATTGTGATGGCAGTGTTAATATGGTAAGGAAATTCTGAGTTTTCTCCTAAAGAAAAGTGAAGTCCAAGAAATCTAAGTTGGGATTACCTAGTTACGTATCCCCTTGAGTTTTCCTTCTAGTTCTCTTTTGATTAAAACTTTGACTATTTTGTCTTAGTGAGTAGGTGCATTTCAGTATGTAGAGACAAGATCAAGAGACTAAAATAACTAGGAATGGTAAAAAAAAATAATACATAATTAACTGCTGAATTTGCCCGTTTTAAGTACCTGAGGTAGTTGAGAAGGAAGAGTGTAATGAGAATTCAAGTGGTCTTCTTGGAGGAAGTGAGATTTTATGTGAAGTTGGGTTTTTTTTAAGATTTTCTTTATTTATTTTTAGATAGAGGGGAAGGGAGGAAGAGAGGGAGAGAAACATCAATGTGATTGCTTCTTGCACACACTCTACTGGGGACCTGGCCTGCAACCCAGGCATGTGCCCTGACTGGGAATTGAACTGGTAACACTTTGGTTTGCAGGCCTGTGCTCCATCCACTGAGCCACACCAGCCAGGGGGGGAATGGACTCTGTCTATTACAAGACTTTTTTTGAAAGTGGTTAGAAAACCTATCCTAAACTGGTAGAAGGAAAAAAAGGGAATTTATGGGTTTGTCACTGAAAAATTTGGAGGAAGAGCTTCAGGTACGGTTGGATTTTGTTTCTTTTTGTTTGTCTTTGGGGTGTTAGAAAGCTGTTAGCTTTAGTCTTTCATCATTCAAAGTTAAGTCCATTAGTTGCTGGGACAAAAAATGTCTTTTACCTGTTATTTTGTCCCTTTAGCCTTAATTTGAGTGTTCTGTCAACTTCTAAACCAATTATTGTGGCCAAGAGGTTAAAAAGTGGTAATGGGTTTCATGCTCTGTTGCTGGTGTTGGTTCCCACTATATGGATTGAGAATGGAGGAGGGATCAGATCTCCAAAAGAACTTTAAACCAGAAGAATGTTGATGGTAGGTATGTTGCTAAAAACACAAATCTTAGGCTTCATGCGGTCTGTGGACCCATAGAAACTAACCATAAAAATTATAGATTTTTTTCCGAGAAGAATCTTCATGCTGTCATCATCATATTCAGGGGGGTCTGCACCCATAAAAAAGATCAATTATTTTGATATATAGGTCGGGAGGGGAAGGGCATTTGAACTGAGGATAGGTACATTACCAAAGGCATACATGAGAATCATTTCTGAGAGACAGTAGAATTGAATCTGAATTTATATTGAGCATAGTACAGTATAAATTTAGATGTTTTAGAATACTTGTTTTGGAACAGTAGGAGATGCTCAAATATTTGTTAATGATTATATATGTAAAATAATCAAGTTCTTTAAGAGAAAAGAAACATCTAACAATTTTTTTTCTATAATTATACCTTTTATTTGCTTCAGTTGTCAATAGATATTATAATTTCCTTCTTGGTCCAAGTTTTTTTGGATGTGGGGGTTAGAAACAATTTTAAGACTTTTTTTTTTTTTGTAATGCTTGCTTTTATTGCAGTATAATCAGAACATAGATTTGAACCCATTATATGGTTCTTGTATTTATCGAGGTTTTCCACCCATTCCATTAGTGGGGAAAACATGTAGAAATTTTTGAACAGTTTAAAGTGATTTATCTTTGAAATCGACCTTAGTGATTTTATTATTCATATGCTCTTATTCTCTTTTATAATCATGAATGAGAATTGTAGTAGAGGGAAGGTTGGGCTGAGAGATACACCATAACTTTAATTAAGATCTGTGATGGCTATACCAACTCTTTTATTTTAGCATATGGTTTAACTCACTTCTTTTATTGGAAATTTTAAAATCAGGAATGGCCAAACAACCCTAGAACTTGGAGCCTACATTTTTAGCTCAGACATTGAAATTCTTTTGTGATAGTAGTAAATTGTATTTGTAGAGTGGCACTACCAGAATAGGGTTCCTACACCCATTCCTTCTCCTTTGTTGGCTGGACCCAGTATAAAATATTGATCCTCCAGTGTAGACCAGAATTGGGCAAATTAGAAGCTTTATTTATTTATTTTTAAAATGTTTTATTTATTTATTTTTAGAGAGAGGGGAAGGGAGTGAGAAAAAGAAGGAGAGAAACATCAATATGTGGTTGCATCTCGCACATTCCCTACTGGGGACCTGGCCCTCAACCTAGGCATGTGCCCTGACTGGGAATCAAACTGGTGACCCTTTGGTTCACATACAGGCTGGCGCTCAATCCACTGAGCCACACCAGCCAGGGCTAGAAGCGTTATTTAAAACAAATGAAAACTGTATGCTTTGAGCTGATAGGAATGTTTTAAGAAAATGTGTTACTAAGCAGGTCCTTTAACTTTCTCCGTTAGGCATTAATCATTTATTTTTGTGAACTGTGGATACTTTTACCTAATTGCCCCCTTTCCCTTTCCTTGATTATTTGGCTAATGTGCATTGTGGAAAGTTTAAAAACAAAAGTGTAAAGAACCAGGAAAAAATTATCATGATTTTGCCAGATAGGGGTGTATTCTTAGTTTGGAGTCAGAGTTCTCTTTTGGAAATTGATGAAAGCTGTGGATCTTTTTCCAGAAAAAGATAAAAACACCAAATAATTCCAAAGGGGTTCATGGAATCCTGAAGGTAGTTCTGTGTCCTGTCCTGTGGGCCTAGCTTATATTTTAATAGCTCTAATCTGATGTAATATCATCAACATTTTGGCATTTATTTCTAATTCTTCTATCTGATCTACCCTCCCTCCCTTTTCCCCTTCCTTCTTCCACTTACTAATGCATTCATCTGTTGATTCTTCTATGTGCCCTGACCAGGGATCGAACTGACAACTTTGGCATATTGGGATGGCTCTCTAACTGACCTACAGGGTCAGTCGGTTGGTCTGTCTCTCACTCTCTCATTCATCTCAGATGTGTAATGTGCCCACATATTAGGAGGTTTGAGGGAGGCACATCTGAACACAAGAGTGAACACGCAGTCCTCAGTTATGAACTACAAAAGGATCTCTCTGGTTATTTCTTTACTTAGTGAAATCTTATTGTGTATTCAATTTTGTATGCGATTTTTGTATATCATAAGTATTTCCTCATCATTGAGAACTCTGCTTAAAAGATATCTTTAATGACAACATAATGTATCACTGTTTTCAATTTAGAAATAATTTATTAGGTTCTTTCTGTGTTTCATGTATTGTTTGATTGGAGGGCCATAAAGATAAAGAGACCTATGGTTTCTGCTTTGCTATTGATCTGAATGATCTCTTTGGGAGGGAAGTTAAATTGATTTATTATCTTAATATTGGGAATTTTTATTGTTTATTTTTATAACTGTTACAAATAATACTGCAGTGAATACCTTTATGCCTAGATCTTGTATGTATTTCTGTTACTTTGCCTTCATAGATTACTGGGAGAGAAGTTGTTGGGTAAGAAGATGTCAGTCTTTGGAAGGCCCTTAAAGTTACATGTTACCAAATTGCTTTTCAGAAAGGTTTATCAGTTTACTTTTCCAGCTGTGTAGTGTGTGTATGTCTGTCTTACTGAACCCTTGGAGGAATTGAATATTTCTACTTTTGAAAATTTTTGTTACTTTTTTTTAGGTGACAGCTGGACTTTCAGGTATAGAATGGAGTGGGGAAGTTATGTTAGATACAGAGAGTGGTATGAACAAAGGTAGGGTGTTGGCAGCAGTGTGAGTGTGTTGCAGGATACTGAGACCATTACAGTTTATTCTTACACAGCCAGCATTCCATATTAAGTCTACTCTTGTTATCATGCCTGGCAGTTTGTCACATAGTTCTCAGCTTAAATGTTGGCTAGTCATTAAGGCTTTACTACTCAGAATTATCTCTGTTTGCATTCACTATAAACCATATCGCCCTATTTTATTTTGTTTATTGAACTTAAACCACCATTGGAAACACTTTTTTTTTAACTGGCCCTGGCACCCTCTTCTTGTAGTTGAGCCTTCTTGTTGTTTTGTAGATCAATGGGAAGAATTTACCTAAGACATTCTGCTGCTGCAAGGACTGGCTCTGACCACTGATCACCACCTTCCACCTTTTGTGGAGGATCAGCTGTGCAGGGCAGGGTGGTGGTGCTCTGATGTGGTCTGTAGCTGTCCATTGGGTGTACAGGCTCTGGGATTTCCCAGGTACTGCAGACCAAGGTCAGCCCCCTCCTTTCTTCTGCCCAGGGCCACCTTGCTTGAGCTATAAAGCAATCTGAGATGGCTGCTACTTGTGCTGTGTTTGGAGATTCCTAGGGGAAGCTAAACAGTGAATTTAGGCTGACTACTGGTAGTGCTGGTCTTGGGGCCACTTAGCAAGAGGTAGGGGGGCTGAGGACTCACTGAGGCAGCCTGTTGCTTGTTTCCTAGAATTTAGGAAGTTGTGAAGCATGAGCCAAGACCAGCCATTCATATGGAAAAGTTATAGTTAATAGTTTGGGTGTGCCTGTGAGTTAGGTGGGACTGTCTCAGGGGATCTGCAGGGTGGGGCAAATAATATTAGCCAGGTAGTTGAAGTCTCAGCCTTTGCCTGCCTTTCTGCCTGGGTGAAAGGTTTTCCCCCAGCTCTTGCCTTCATGCCAGATGCTTCAGTTTCTTCCTGTATGCCATTCATACTGCTACCCTGGTGCTGAAGCTCAGAGGGAGTGAATCTGAGTAAGTCTGTGTGTGGGTTAACAGGAACTGCCTGGGACTCCCGGAAGTTTCATCCACCCATTCAATCCCCACTGGCTTTTGCAGGCAGAAGTTATGGGGTCTTAACTTCCTGGCCCTGGAACCCTGGGCTGGGGGGCCTGGTATGGGGTTGGGACTCCTTGCTCCTGAGATACCCCCTGGATTTTTATCCACCACACATGGATGTGGAACCAACCAGTTCTGGGCTCTGCCCCTTCTACCAATCTGGATGGATGTTATTTCTTTAATTCCATAGTTGTCAGACTTCCATTCAACTCGATTTCTGATGGTTCTGAGTGATGGTTCTGTATTTTAGTTGTAATTTTTGCTGTGGTTGTGTGAGGAGGTGAGCCCTGTTTACCTATGCCCTCATCTTAACTGGAAGTCCACAAGCCACTTTTGACACATTTGATCATTCACAGCACCTTCTCCATACACCGTACAAATCATTTTTTTTGCATTTCCGTTGTGTTTTTACCTTTTTTGAGATAATAAAGCATAATATACTGAAAACGTTGCATATTTTCTTCTATCTTCAGTATTAAAATGGCTGCACAAAAATTCACCAATTTTGATTTTATTTTTAATCCATGCTGATATGACAACTGTCACAATATAGTCTGACAAAATTGTTTCGAATGAAGTTAAAGACAACTAAGCGCCAATAGAGCCATTGAATGGAACAAACCTAATGGACTTTTTGGCCAACCCAATAATTGGGCCAAAAAGTGTTTTATTATTTTGTAGTTTCCTCTGTATTTGAACTATTGCATAACTATTAAAGGCAGAATTAAAGGTTCTTTACCATTTGTTTCTGTAGCTTTAATTTTTTTTTTTTTTTTTTTTTAGTATTTCCTCTCAAATTATACATGTCTCTTCCTTCTCTCACCTTCTTTCTAACCTGAGTTGTGAACTGTAGGGCTTGTTTCTTACTCATTTTCGTATCCCCAGTTTTTGACACTTAAGTACTTTTTAGTAAATACCCATGAAAGTAAGAGTTAATTTTAGGAGCAGTGTGGATGTGTACCTGATGGAACTGTGTACGGACTGTGTGTAGCCTGAGGTGTAGGAGCAAAGAATCTTGTTCTCCATCTCATATTAGATGATGTGACTGTGGTCAAGGGACTTGTTTTCACATCTGAAGAAAATGCCACGATGGTACATACCTCATAGTTTATTGTAGAGATGAAATGAGCTGATACATGTAAAGCACTTAGAACTGTATCTGGCGCTTAAATAAATGCTAGATTAACATTAAATGTTATTATTAAGTCTTAAGAATTTTGGGAAAATTAGGTTATCTTAAAAATTTTTTTTATCTACTGATTTTAGAGAGATAGAAGGGAGAGAGAGGAAAATATCAATTAGTTGTTTTACTTATTTGTGTATTCATTGGTTGATTTTGTATGAGCTTTTAATGGGGATCAAACCCACAACCTTGACGTTATCAGGACAATGCTCTAACCAACTGAACTAAGCAACCGGGGCCAGGAAAAGTAGATTTTGAGAACTTTTTTGTTGTTGCTTGAATGAGGAGTGCATATAATATTCAGACTTGTTGGATAATCAAGTAGAAATCTAAGATAGTACTGAACTATATCAGAATGACTTGATAGAGCTGTTTAGAATTGAGGTAAAATTACTCTTGGGCTTATGAAGGCAGCCTATGTAATCTTCTCTGGGTTTCTATAAGCTGTCTCTCTGTATATATTTGTATTTAAATATTCAAGCTTCTGCCCCTAAATCTACAAACTTATTTGCAATTGCACTCACTGTTCATCTTTTTTGTTAAAAAACAAACAAAGAAACTAATAAAAAAGGCACTTTTTCTATTGTCTAAAGCTCATGTTCCTAATTCCATCAGTCAAGCCTCACACATTTTAGGCCTACCATAGGTAGGCATTAGGGGTACCTGATGAATCAGACAGATGGTTACAGCCCTCCTGGAGCTTATGTACCAGTGGGCAGGACAGATGATTTAAAATGGAATTATAATAAATACAGTGGGATAAGCACTACTTGGGGGTGTATAGAGTGCTTCTGTAGGAGCATAATTATTTTTGAAACCATGGGAGGATGAATTGCCCAAGGAGAGTAGAAATTTAGATGAGAATCCTGAGGAAGATCAACGTTAAAACTGTGGAGAAAGAAAATTTGCTGTTGGAGGGGTAGAAGGGAAGCTGGGAGAGTCTGGTGTCACAGGAGCTGAACAGAGAAGTGCATCTCAGGACAGAGGTAGTGATGAAGAGATACTGCTAAGCAGCAAGGTAAGGTCTTTTTGCCCTCTTTTCCTTTGCAAATATTTGGCTCTATTAGTTATTTCTTCTGCCTGAATTCCATGTATTCCTTGCTGTTATCTCTTCAGCTACTGAACTCACACCATGAGTGTTTGTATAGTGGGTTTGGTAGGTGAGGGATACTGCATCCTTTGAATTAATTTTGTTTCTGTGTGTCAAATGAGCACAAGTTTGAATAATGAGGGATTTGTCCCTCTTTGTATCTGAGTCTGTTGTATTTACCTTTTGTGCTGGGGTGGGGAAAGTTGGGATAATGAGGGTTACTTCCTTCTCCTTTTATCCTTGTCCAGTGAAACTTCTTCAAATCTGTTTGACAAAATTCCTTGACATAATTCTTTCACTGTTCTAGGAGTCGTTTTTCACTCCCTGTTGCCACCTCTGGACCTCCCATTCAGTGCTAAACCCTCTCAAGTTTGATTTCTTCCCTCCTGATTAAATGTAATTTGTAAAGCTAATTAAAGAGCCCATGGTTAAATACAGTGGATTTTGAAATTATTTCAACTTCTAGGACGTTTTCGACATTGTTGACCGCTTCATCCTTCTTAGAGTGCTTTTGCGTTCCTGAAGCACGTGTTCTATTTTTTCCCAGTTTCTCTGGCTACTCCTTAGTTTATTTGCTAGTTTTCTTCTCTTACTTTTAAACATTGGGGTATTGGTTCTGTAGCATAGGCTGTCATCACTTCACATTCTGCATATTTCCTGGGTGAACTCATTCACTACTGTGACATTGGTTAATGTAAATAAGCCATATAACACTTAAGTAAATCTAAAGATTTCTGTGTTTTTTCTGTACATGTTTAAATGTAAAATAAAATTATCTAGGCTACACAAAATGCAGGCTCTATATATGTGTGCATATCTGGAAGTAACTCATAAGTGCAGCAGTAATTGAAATACTGGTGTTGTTGAGGCTAGAGTCAAGCTCAAATCTTAGGGCTACCTAAATTATTCTTTACTCAAGTACAATTTTTATATCCTTTTTACTAGCTGGATGTGAGATTCTGTAAGTAGAGAGATATATTAGGCATTCTTTTGAAAACAGTTTATTATGCTTTAATTCTGGCTATGTTGATTTTAATTCTTCTGAGCAGTTATTCAGATTGTCATAGTTTCTAAAAATTGAATTATGTAGTTCCATAAACAGTTCTAATGCAATGATACTTTGTTTGATAAACACTGCCCTCCTGTGGTTAAATTAAGCTAAATGTTTTTATAAAACTAGTATTCCCACTTTCATGAAACCTGTGGTAAAAAAAAATATGCAATAGTATTACAATACAATAGTAATATTATAATAGCACTGTAATAGAATACTGTATTTTTACTAAGAAATATATGCAGCAATTTTGTGTTTTTCTCCATTTTTCCCTCTTGGGTTTCTCTAGTTTATCTATATTTTTCTCATTATGTCAGTACATTTTCTTATTAAAAATAGTGAATTGAAAGTCAAAATGTAAATGGAAAAGATGGAAAAATATTAAGCTATTAAGGGAAGGGAAGCGATACTTAATTTTTTATGAAGATATTTGTTCATTTTTAGAGAGAGGGGAAGGGAGGGAGAAAGAGAAGGAGAGAAACATCAGTGGGAGAGAGATCAATCAGTTGCTTCTCACGCACCCCTGCCTGGGGACCTGGCCTGCAACCCAGGCATATGCCACTGGGAATCAAACGAGCGACCTCTTGGTTCACAGGCCAGTGCCCAATCCACGGAGGCATACCAGTCAGGGTTATAGTTCTAAATATTGAGAAATTTTATCATAAATAATTTTATAAATTAAAATCAATTTTAAATGTGTAGTATGTAAAGGAACTGGTGATAAACATTTTTAAAGGAAAATAAACATCCTTTACGTAGTTTTAACTAACTTTTTTCTATTTTATTTCATTAAAGAGGAGAAAGTCAGTGAAGTCCTCACTAAAAAGGCATACAAATTTTTTTTGAGAGCTTTTATTTATTTATTTTTAGAGGGGAAGGGAGAGAGAATGAGAGGGAAAGAAACCTCTAGGTCAGTTGCTTCCTGCATGCCTGGCACTGGGGACCTGGACAGAAACCCAGGTATATTCCCTGACTGGAGTCGAACTGGCGACCTTTTGGTGTGGGGGAGGACACCCAACCCGCTGAACTGCACTGGGCCCTGCTTCATTTTTGAAGGATATTTTTGCTAGATAGGAATTTTGGTTTCTTTCCGGGTCCTTTTCTTTCAGCTCTTTAGCATGATTTTCCCCTGCTTTTGCATTTATGATTTCTGATGAGAAATCCATAGCCACTGAAATTGTTTTTCTCCAAAATAGAATGTTGTTTTTTCCTTGTTTGCTTTCAAGATTTTTTTGTTGTTGTTTCTAGTTTTTAGTGATATATCTGGGTATGGGTTTCTTTGAACTCATGTTGAGATTCATCAATCTTCCTGAAATTTTAAGTGTTAAGTGAAATTTTAAGATTAAAAAATTTTAATCTACCAAATTTAGGAAGTTTTCTGCTGTTCCTTCACAAATGTTTTCTGTGCTCTATTCTGTCTCCTCCTTTTGGGACTCTGATGGCATGAATGTTAGACCTTTTGTTATTGTCCCATTAGCTCTGTTCTTTTATTTTTTTTCTTATTCTTTTTCAATTATCTGTCGCCCCCCCCCCCCAAAAAAAAAAAAAGGTTGCAGGCCAAATCCTCAGTACCTGTGGGGGAATGTGATCTTATTTTTGAAAGTAGGGTCTTCGCAGATGATCAAGTTAAGATGGGGTCATTAGGGCAGACCTTAATCTAACATGATTGAGTCTTTATTGAAAGGGGAAATTTGGTCACAAAGACAGACAGGTAAAAAGGGAAGACACATGAAGACACAAGGAGAACAGCATCTACCAGCTAAGGAACACCTGAGGTCACCAGAAAGTAGGAGCCTATTGAAACTGTCAAGATGCCAGTTTTCTGTTTACTTTGTAGTTCTGTTAATTTTTTTCTGTTAATTTTTCTCTGTTCATTGGATTGGATAATTTCTGTTCTTACATCTTCAAATTCATTGATTCTTTTGTTATTCTATTCTGAAATTGTGTCCCTCCAGGGAATTTTGGGTTTTATTTAGGTTCTCGTATTTTTTTAGTCTCAAAATTTTATCTTGCAAAGAAGTGAAAAAAATTTTTTATCTTGTTTCACACATACATATAATATGCTATCTTATTTCTCTGCTGGAAAAGTGCTTACCTGTTATTTTCCAAGAATATTCTTCCCAACTTTTTTTTTTAATCCTCACCCAAGGACATGCTTATTGATATTTAGAGAGAGAGAAAGAGAGGGAGAGAAACACTGATAGTTTGCCCTTTGTACATATCTTGACTGGAGACTGAGCCCTCAACCTAGGCTTGTGCCCTGACTGGAATCAAACCCGCAACCTTTCATTTTACCGGACGAGGCTCCAACCCACCAAGCTACAACAGCCAGGGCTTTTCCCAACTTCCTGAAGCAAGGTTATAATAGCTGCTTTAAAGTTTTGTCTGATCATTCCAACATCTTTGTCATCTTGGGTTTGTTGTGTGTAGGTTGTTTTCTTCCCTTGTGAGATACGGAGATTTTCCTGGTTATTCATATGTGATTTTGGATTGTACATATATTAGGTATTTTGACATGATGTTATGATACTGTCTTTTTCATTCCGAAGGAGAATGTTACTTTTTTTGTTTTTGAGGGATGGGAGGATTTTTTAGTCAGACATTTGACCTCACTGGGTTCAGGTCAAAATTTCTACCAACCTTCTAAACACTAAAACTCTCATGTCTAGTTTTCAAAGTCTTTGTTGTGCCCTTCCCATCCATTCTGCGAATGTGCCACCTACTGACTAATTTGGGAACCTTACCTGATAAGTAGTATGTTGAGGGTCAGATACCTAAGCATAGTTCGGGGTGACCTCAGGAGTTTTTATAGAACTTCATGGTATCTCTTTCTTGAGCTTTTTTTTGCAAGTTCCTTGACACTTTCTGGCCCCTAGAGATCCTTCTCCCTTGTCATTTCTGTTTTGTTGCATACTTTCACAACTGCATCTGCCTTCTCTGCCAAGCAGCAGGACGGTAGAGAAAGAATATAAGCTATGGGGATTCCCTTCACACTCATAGGGCCTGATGGGTTCTGCTTTCTTGAGTATTAGGTTTCTGTCTAGCCATTGCTGTTATCATCACTCTACAACTGCTGCCTTTGGATGCCTGGAGACAGGGCCCAAGAGAAAAAAAGAAACCCCAGAGGATCCTCTTCCCCCTTTACTACTTCTCAGACCAAAAAAGAAGACTTCAAGCCATTTCTGCCTTCACTTAGAGTGCATTTCTGAGTTTGGGCTGCCATTGAGTCTAGACTGAGTAGTCCCAAGGGAAACAAAACCATGAAATTCACTGCTGGGTTAGACTTTTAGCTGTTTCTTCCCTCAAGCCGATTGCTACCATTTTCAGAGTCCTTGGATAGTTGCTCCATGTATTCTGCTTAGGTTTTTAGTTGTATGTATTGAGTGGGAGAGACAGGATAAACTGGGATTACTTTGTTTTTATCAGAACCAAGCACATACCATTTTGATTTTATTATAACTATTGTTAATTTGTTTTGGTTATCGGTTTTTGAACATTCATGCTATACTTGTGTTTGCTGGAAATGTGAAGACAGATAATCTTTAAGGTGCTCATAGTAAGTTCACAGGTAGGCATGTGATGTAGGGGTGGAGACAGAAAGTACACATAATTTCATATTTTGTATTAATGGATAATTGAGTTATTAATCATATCCTTTTGATCTATTTCTGCTTCAGTTTGACTTGTTTGTGACTGAAGGAGAGAAGATCCTATTTATATTCCATTAATTTTCTACTTATCATCCCAAAATATAAGGGATGAAAAGTCTCTGATATGTATGAATAGAACTTAAAATAAAAAATAATTTATTATTATATACTTGTTTCTCAGGTCTTAGAAAAATACCCCAATACACCCATGAGTCATAAAGAAATTCTTCAAGTTATCCAGAGAGAAGGACTAAAAGAAATCAGGTGAGTTACTTAAATATTAGTAATATCTATAATACACAATTAGAGTATTTTATAGTGTGTAGCAGTATAATTTAGTTCTGAACACTGATTGTTTAGTGATAACTGCATTGTTAATTTCTGATTTATTTAGTTGTCAGATCTTCGAAGTTTTCAGTCCTAGTACAGTTGTAAAACCAAAAGTAAGTTTTTAAAAATTCTAAGAAGGTAACTATCTTCACACCCATGCACTTTAATTCTTAGCAAGGCCTAGAGCCATCTTCAAGCCTTCATCTATTAAGTCAGGCTTTTGATTTAATAAGCTTGGTCATTAGCAGATAAAAAGTAAAAGTGCAGAAAGAGTGCTAGAAGTAAGCAGTCTAGAAAGGAATAACCTTAGCCACAAAGACTACAATGGAAAATATACATACATATATATATATATCACCTGAAAAAAAATATGTATATGTTTCTGATGATAGTCTTGTTATTAATTGACCCCAGCCTTGGGTCAATTAATATAATATCAAAGGTAAACATACTTTAATTTTTAAGATTTCTACTATATTACAATAGCACTTAATAGTCACTGTTCATAACCAAGACCCTTTGTCATCAAGAAATGTTAAAATTGTGTTCAACGTAATTTGTCGGTTAAGGCAGAAATCTGGGAGTCTGCGTTAGAGATAGTTTCATTAAGATAGAAAAGGTTGCGGTGCTTTAAAACTGCTACTAGTTCTCAACTTGGGTGGTTTTGTGTAACGCCCTTAGGGGAAGTGTTCAGAATTGTGGGGAGCTATTTTCGATTGTCACAGTGACTAGAAAGAAGGGAGCACTGTGGCATTTAGTAGCAAGGTAACAGGGATGGTGCCTTCCATCATGCTGGACAGTCTTTCACATTGAGGGATTATTCGGCTCAAATGCCAGTAGTATTCCTATTGAGAAATAGTGAGATATATTTGTAAGTAAACAACAGTACATTTTTGATAAATCATAGTGTGTGTTGTAGATTTCAGTTTTCATTTTCTTTAACATGAAATTCAATTTAAGATTTTTTTATTGGCCTTTGTTTGATAATGCAGTTAAATTTTTGTTTTGATTTGTGGCCAAATGTCAGTAGGCTGGGCATAAATTAGGTTTGCTTTATTAATATAAAATACAAAATATAAATTTGTGTATCTCACTTTATATATGTATGTCCCTGAAAAATTGTGTGAACATATGTAAATTAAAACATTAAAATGCATTTGAAGAATTAGCTTATAAACATTTTTTGTAAATTACTTAAAACCTTACCAGTGATATAATTCTAAGTTTTTATTTGAATTAGCTAGATTTATTAGATTAAAATTAAAGCACAATACCCATTGAATTACAGATTAATTTGTATAAGACCATAGGAAAGAGGATAAGTAATTGATTATTGTTACTATGAGGAATGAATTCTGCTAAGGTATACTAATTAATACCCTTTTATAACACTATGGGGTCTTACAGGAGTGAACTAGAGATTTCATTTCTCTTCATAAAATTAGACTTAATACACACTGGGAAATAGGTCAGGAAATCTGGTATATTGAGATCAGACCTCACTAGTAGTTTAGGTTAGAATTCCAGTTGCAGGGTCATCCAGCTCTAACAGTGAGGAACTGCGACTTTAAACTATCATTTCTAAGGAGCAGGCAAGAACAGTAAATAAGTAAAGCATAGTAAATTAAAAAAGATGGTGACGTAGTTAAGTGACCACAACCTACTTCTTTCTAAGTCATCAGTGACTTATATTTTGCTAAGTCCATGGGACTTTTAGTTCTCACCTTTCTTCTCAGTATTATTTATCACAGCTGACTACTCCTTCCTTCTTGAAATTGTTTTGTTACCTGAAGTAATCACAAACAATTCCTGCTTTCCTTCCTTTCTCTCTAAGCTTTCCTTCTCATTTCTTTTTTTTTTCCTCATTACCTTCTCTCCAACTTAAGTGCACTTTTGTCCATTCTCACAGCTTTATCATTTTTGGCTTGTCAATTCCCAAATATGTAGGGAATCTGCCTCACACCTCAGCCTTTGTACATGATGATCCCTTAGCAAGGAATGTGCTTTTCCTCACTTAATTTTTATTGTATTTTTCAGGTATCAGTTTGAATATGTCTTTTTCAGGAAACTTTGACTGACTTTCTGGTCTAGGTCACATTTTCCTTTTTTAATTTATAATGTTTTGTGTTGTTTCTTCATAGCACTTAAGGTTTAAAATTACATATTTTTGTGATCCTGAAAACCTCATGTAACTTCTCGTCACTTACATTAAGCTAGCTCCATTAGGGCACTGACATTGTCTGTTCTTCCTTTTCCTCCTTCCCCCATAGTGCTTGGCACTTAACAGGTATTGAAAACCTACTTCTTAATGAGGATATGAAATATCAGTGGTTGGAAGATCACATTCAAATGTAGTTATAACTTATTCTTTTGCTTCTGCAATATATCAAGTGGTAGGCTTATAATAAAGATTTTAGGCGGGTACTCTGGGTGTGTGACTCAGTGGATTGAGCACCAGCTTGTGAACTGAGAGGTCATGAGTTTGATCAGGCACAAGTCTGGGTTGTAGGCCAGGTCTCCAGTTTGGGGGCGTGTGAGAGGCAATGGATTGATGTTTCTCCTTCTCTTTCTCCCTCCCTTCCCCTCTCTCAAAGTAAATAAATAAAATCTTGTTTAAAAAATGAAATTTTTAGGCAGGTTATTGAATGAAAATGGATACTGTGCTTATTGAAGATATGCTGTTATTTTTTTTTTAAGCAGTTTGGATCTCAGGTCTCTCTGTTTATAGAGAGAAGGGAAGGGAAGGAGAGAGAAACATCGAGGTGGGAGAGATATATCAATTGGTTGCCTCTCGCACACTCCCAGCTGGGGACCCGGCCTGCAACCCAGGCTTGTGCCCTTACTGGGTATCGAACCAGTGACCTTTCAGTTTGCATCTTGGCACTCAGTCCACTGAGTCACACCAGCCAGGATGCAGATGTGCTGTTTCTTACAGTTTTATTTTTATGTCTCAGTCAATACATGACTTTCAACTCTTTTTTCCCTTTGTAGTTTTTTGTCTGCTCACCCATTTTGAAGAACCTTCCTTAATTTTGATTAACCCATACTATATTGTTTTATTTTAAAAAATGTTAAAGTGGAAGCAGCCCAAATGTCCATCAAGAGATGAATGGCCCTGGTTGGTGTGACTCAGTGGATTAAATACTGGCCTGTGAAACAAAGAGTCCCCAGTCCAATCCCCAGTCAGGGCACATGCCTCTGTTGTGGGCCAGGTCCCCAGTAGGGGGTTCATACAAGGGGCAACCAACATTGATGTTTCTCTCCCTCTCTCCCTCCCTTCCCCTCTCTCTAAAAATAAATAAAATCTTTAAAAATAAAGAAAGAGATGGATATGTACATTCAGTAAAATATTATTCAGCCTTAAGAATGAATGGAATTCTGATACATGCTGTATGGGTGAACCTTAACATGCTAAGTGAAATAAGCAATACACAGGACAAACACTGTACAATCCACTTATATGAGATACCTAGAATAGGCAAATTTGTAGACAGTGTAATAGAGGTTGATGGGGGGCTGAGAGTAGGGGAGAATAGGGAGCTATTATTTAATTGGTACAGTGTTTTTTGGAGGATGATGAAAAAGTTCTGGAAATAGTGGTAATGGTTGCACATTGTGATTGTCCCTCATAACACTAAATTATACAGTTAAAAATGGCTAAAATGGTAACTTGTATGCTCAGTATATTTTGTCACAGCTAACTAACAAAAAAGTATTTAAAATGAAGTGATTGGCTCTTGGCTGAGAAAGATTGAGGACACCTGATCCTTTAAAAAGTTAGGTGAGAGGATTGAAAATTATTTACCCAGTATGGAATTCTGAATGAATTAATTAGAAACACTAACAAAATATTGTAACATTTAAATTGAATACTCTTTTATAACTGCATTTTAGAAAACAGGGAGGAAAGAAATCTCAAATTTTTCTCCTCACAATAACCTACGACTTTGTGAATTCCTTTGTTTTTTCTTTTTAACACCTAAGTACACTCCTTTTAAAGATACTTAAGGGTTTCCCATAGAAGTCATAGGGAAGAAAGAAGATACAGATTGTGTTGTTGCAGGTGAAAGATATTCTAGGATGTTTTAAAAGTAGATTAGTTCTGTTGAGAACAGATAAGATGTGAAAGGGGCTTGGAGTAACTCAAAAGAGGAAGAAAAGATAAAAAGATTTATAAGGTTGGGGGGAAAAACAGTAACTTGAGACTTATACATGCTAATAATAGATGTCTAACTGTTATCTCATCATTTGTAAAGAACAATAAGCTTATTTCTGTAGTATTGGCCAGAAAATAGTTATTTCAGAAAATTAGAAATGTTTTTAAAAATTGCCCTGGCTGTTGTAGCTCAGTGGATTGAGCATGGGCTGAGAACCAAAGGGTCGCCAGTTCAATTCCCAGTCAGGGCACATGCCTGGGTTGCAGGCCAGGTCCCCAGTGGGGGCCATGTGAGAAGCAACCGCGCACTGATGTTTCTCTCCCTCTCTTTCTCCCTCCCTTCCCATTTCTCTGAAAATAAATAAATAAAATCTTTTAAAAAATTAAATTAAAAAAATTTGTTGCGACATCTCATTTTCTTGTTCAATTTTCCATGGCTAAAATATAGCCTAATTGTTTTTTCTCTTATATACCACAGTAATTTCCTGATATTGAAGAGAATTGCTTGTTCCAAATTTGAAGTACTGTTAGAACTTTTTAAAAAATTCTGTCAGCTTTCATTTTTTTATCTAGACCAGTGATTTTTCACCTTTTTCATCTTACGTGGCACACACCAAAAAATATGTTTGTTGCCAATCTGATTAAAAAATGGGTATAATTTTGATTTACTCACACCTGACAGTTATAGCTGTGTTGACTGTTGTAATTTTTTTTATTTGACAATCTAAGGGAAAAGAGGTCAGTGCCCCCGACTAAATAGTTAAGTGTATTGCATGTTTTAAAAATTCTTGTGGCATACTGGTTGAAGGTCTAGACAGTTTTCTTTTTTATAAACATGTTTATTGTTTTTAGAGAGGAATGGAGAGAGAGAAACATTGATGTTAGAGAGAAACATTGATTGGTTGCCTCCCGATTGTGCCATAATGGGGGATTGAATTTGCAGCCTAGGTATGTGCCCTGACCAAGAATTGAACCCCCCAACCAACCTTTTGGTGTATGGGACAAAGCTCCAACCAACTGAGCCACACTGGCTAGGGCTAGACAGTGTCATTTCTTAAAAAGTCAGTGTTATTGACTGAGTAGAGATTTTCTTGGTTAGGTTTACTTTATTAAAAACCCTCTACTCTCCTTATAGTTGATGTGTTGATCCTGGATCGTGCTGTACGTTTATGTGACTCTTAATATGACGAAATACTGAACCATGTTTGTTTCAAAACACTGGAAATGAAATCACGGATTCAGAGAGATAGATGTGTCCATTTGATGCATTTTATCTGTGCACTTCAGTTTCTAAGGGAAATTTTATGTCGAATCAATATAACACGAATGGCAAATGGCTGTTGTTAGCTCTTGATATTTAAAATAGTCTTTGAAAAACTTAAGGTATTTCCTGTTTGTCTGAGGATGTAGACTTTACAGCACAGGTGGCAAACAAAAGGCCTGCTGGCTCAGTCCAGCCCTCCACCTTGTTTTATCTGCCCATCACCTGGTTTCCACCTGGCAGCAGCACCGAACTTTTGCTTAACTGTTACAGAGTACTT
Source organism: Carollia perspicillata (assembly GCA_004027735.1). NCBI lineage: Eukaryota > Metazoa > Chordata > Mammalia > Chiroptera > Phyllostomidae > Carollia > Carollia perspicillata. Next base: position 100,739 of record PVKM010000155.1, on the reverse strand, counting down.
ATATTTATACAGTCCTAAAATTACATTCGGCTCTTTGAAGGCAACCCTGAGGCTGATGTGGCCCCCAGTGAAAATGAGTTTGACACCTCTGCACAGTTAGCAGAAAAATGAAGTGCCCCATTTTGTTCTTTTTTTTTCTCCTGATTTTGAGTCCATACTTCTTCCTGTGATTACAAACTATGCCATTTGGTCATGAAGTTTCAGGTGCAGTTCAAACCCCAGCTTCCCAAAGACACTCACACAACTATACCCATACAACTTCATGGAACTGTTTTTGCGCTTTGGGGGCATTGACTTGTTTTTTAAATTTAAAATAAATTCTGTGTAGTCTTCGAGCTATACAGTTCTGTCGTTCTCAGGATCCAGTTACCAGACAGAAGCTACATGGTAATATGAACAGAGTAGTTAGTTATTAAGTTAACTGGTTAAGTTATTAAGTTGACCAGGAATTAAATATTAAAAGATAAAGAGAACACAAAAGAATATAGTAATAGCCCTGGCTTGCGTGGTTCAGTGGATTGAGCACCGACCTGTGAACCAAGGGATCATCAGTTTGATTCCCAGTCTGGGGTGCATGCCTGCCTTGTGGGCTGGGCCCCCAGTAGGGGGCATGCAGGAGGTGGCCACATACTGATGTTCTTTCCCTCTCTTCCCCTCCCATCCCCTCTGTCTAAAAATAAATAAATAAAATCTTTAAAAAAATACAGTAATAGCAGATACAGAAAGCAACCAGTACCTGTAGGGCAGAGGCAGTGTGTTCCCAGGAAAAAATGATATTCAAGGTGGCCCCTCCATGTCCCTAGATGTCCATGGAGAAGGTTGGGCTGTGGTCCAATGGATGACAAAGTTCACTGGTGCTGTAGCCTAGGGAAACAGGAAACTGCCCACTGGGTACTAGAACAACTTGCTGAAGCCCTTCTGCTGGTCACCTGTCCAACTCCCTGGGTGCTAGCAGAGGCACCAGCAGAATTTTCTGGAGGGCCACCCATAGGCATTGTCCTGAGTCTTGCTGAAGGGTGAATGAGTGCCATTGAGTGTCCTTCATGTTCTGGGTGCTGCAAGCCACAAGAGCAAGCAGGCAAGAGCACACTAAAACCAGAAAGAAAAGCACCCCTTCTTTCTACCCTGTTCCTGCAGCACTCTGACAAAACTTAACATTGAGCCATTTGGCAAAGGCCGAAATGTTAGGGCCCAGCTCTGCTATCACAGAAAAGGGTACAGAGGAGGTCGGATTTAGAGCTAAAAGCCAACGAATTGATAACTGTCACAGAAGCCTTCAATAGTTTTTCCATAGAATAACTGAAACCATTGGCCGTACATACTTTGGTTCACTTGATTTTTTTCCATCTGCACTGCAGCTAAACTGATACACTGCTATTCCCTGTAACTGGACATTGAGTAATCTTTTTATATGTATCTTCCTGTATTGAAAGTGGGTTTTTGTAGATCACAGGTAATTTTTAAAATCCAATTTCATGATCATTGACATGATTAGATTTGGTGTATCATTTTACTATTTTGTTTTTCCTACTTTTTATATCACTGTCCCCTCTACTGCCTCTGCCCCCTACTGCCTTCTTTTGAATTAAGTATTTATATTTTTAAACTTTTTGGCTGCATCTCTTTGTTTTTTAGTGGTTGCTTTAAAAATTATATAATATACACCCAAACTTTCATTGGCTTCTTATAGTTAATATTTTACTGCCTTAAATAAAGTGTAAAGGCCTTGCAACCATGTTGTTCCTGTTACTCATCCCTTTTGTTATACTTGTCATGTGTTGCATCTCATACATGGAATTCCCCACCAGACAGTGTTACTCATTTTACTTTCCACTTAAAACAGTTCAGAGAATAACAGTGTTAACTCAGATGTTTACCATTTCTTTTGCTCTTCCTTCTCTTAAGTTCTGCATTTCTCTCTCTCTCTTTTTTTAATGCTAGATGCTGGTATGAACTTTTTCTTTTCCTTTTTTTTTTTAAGATTTTATTTATTTATCTTTAGAGGGGAAGAGAAGGAGAGAGGGAGAGAAATATCAATGTATGGTTGCCTCTTGTGCGCCCCCTGGTGGGAACTGGCCTGCAACCCAGGCATGTGCCCTGACTGGGAATCGAACTTCAATCTTTTGGTTCACAGGCCTGTGCTCAATCCACTGAGCTACACCAGCCAGGTGATGCATTTCTCTTTAGTATCATTTTCCTTCAGCCTGAGGAGCTTTCCTTTTAATATTTCTTTGTGCAGGTCTGGTGGTAATGAATTCTCCTGGTTTTCCTTTGTCTGATAATATCTTTTGTTTGTTTTGCTTTATTTTGAAGGATTTTTTTTTTGGCTGGATATTGAATTCTGTGTTGACAATTCTTTTCTTTTATTACTTAAAAAAATGTTGCTCTACTGCATTATGGCCTCCATGGTTTTGGATGAGAAATCCTTGATTGCTGGAGTCATTGTTTCTTTTTAAAATTATTTTATTGTTGTTCAAGTACAGTTGTCTGCATTTACCCCCCCACCATTTCCGCCCCACTGCCCCCACCTGAGCCATCCCCATTGAGTCATTGTTTTCATACAGGTAATACTTTGTTTTCTCCAGTTGCTTTCAAGCTAATTTCTTTATGTTGAGTTTTCAGCAGTTTGATTTTTAATATTACTAGGTGTGGATTTCTTTTTCTTTTTATTCCCACTGTTCCAACAAGTATTTGTTGTTAGTTAAGCCATGATTCAGGATCCTAGGGAGGGATATACCCAGGTCCTCCTTGACCTCCCTGGGAGAAGGATGGAAGATGGAGGACAGGTGGTCTTCCCAGGAAATGTGCCTTCTGCCCAGCAGTCATCCCAGGCCAACACCCAGGATACGGGCCAAAGGGACTTATATACATGCTGGTACCATTCGCACATGGAAATATCACCCTCTTTAGCAGCCATTGCCTTCTCACAGCAGTGAAAGTCCAGGTAATTCTGCCAACAGTTCCTGGTCTGGTTTTGGTTGGGGAAACGGCTATCAAATGCAGTCTTGTAGTTCTTGATTTCGGTCTTGATGTCTTCTGCCATGTTGCTGACTCCTAAAGACACCCCTGAAGTTGTTTGCAGCTCATTGTGCGGTGTGGATTTCTTTGTGTTTAATCTGTTTAGCATTCACTGAGCATCTTGAACCTGTAGCTTTATGTATTTTATCAAGTATGGCAAAGACTCAGCTGTTCTTATTTTTTTCTTAACCATGTTTTCTCTTCTTCCAATTACATGATTATTTTTGAGCATTTTATTACAGTTCCCCGAATCTCTGCTTATTTTTTCCGAACTTTCTACCTGTGTTTCAGAATGGATCATTTCTGTTACTCTATCATCAAATCCCCTGACTTTGTTTTCTGCTTTTATATTCAGCTATTGAGGCCATACAGTGGATTTTTTTTTTTTTTTTAGTTTTGATGTTATATCTTCTGATTTCAAAATTCCTGTTTTGTTTCTTTTGTATAGTTTCTATTTTTCTGTTGTAAACTTCTGGCTTTCCATTAATTTCAACTTGATATTTACCACATGAACTATAAAGTTTTTGTCTGATAAGTTCCATCACCTGGATAATTTCACGGTTAGCAACTGTTGATTATCTTTTCCCTTGAGAATTTGTCACATTTTTCTGGATCTTCGTTTATGGAGAAATTTAAGTTTGTATTTTAGACATTTTTAGTATTATGTTATTAGTATTTTTAGTCTTTTATGTTAGTAGTATTTTATTTAGTGGTATTAGTATTTAGTAGTTGTTCAGGCTCTGGTTTTCTGTTAAAAATCTGTGGAAAATGGTGATTTATTTCCTTCTTTTTAATAGGCAAACAACCCAGTTCTCAGACTGCTGGTCTGTCTTACCTCTGTAGGTGCTGGGTCAACAGTTGTTCAGTTTTCAAAGCCTTGTCTGCTGTTTTGGAGCTGTTCCATGTGTGTGCCACTCACGCTGAGTCTGAGATGGGAGCAGCGGTTCAGTTCTCAAAGCCTTTGCTGTATTGGTTGCGAGTGTCCCAAGTATGCACCGCTCAGGGATAAGCTCAGGCCTTGTGTAGGAATTAAGAGGTTCCCTTCTCTGGTACACCCTTCAGTTCTTCTCCCTCCCCCACTCTACCCTGCAGTGTTCTTTTTTCTCTGTCTCTGGCCAGAAAGTCATGTCTTTTTTTCAGAATGTTATCTGTTCCCTACAGTAGTACATCTCGTCAGCTAGGGCCTGCTCTTCAGTCAAAGTGTTGAAAGAAAAACCCAGACAAATCACCCTGTGAGCAGTTGGCTAACTGTGAACTTGGAATAATTCTCATGACTACCCTCACTTAATTAGACCAACTGCCTTGTGAGGGGGTCCCCAAGACTACTTTCAAGGCTCAATAATTTGTTAGAAGTGCTTGTATAACTCAGTGAAAACTGTTACACTCATGGTTATGGGAAGGATACAGAGAAAGGATGTAGGTCACAATTAGCCAAGGGAAGAGAGACACGTAGGCCAGAGTCAAGGTAAAGGACCAAACTCAGAGCTTCCAGTCATCTTTTCCCTATGACTTGGGACAATGTTAATCTTCCATATCAGTGTATGACAATATGCATGGAATTTTGCCAGCCAAGGAAGCTCACTTGAGCCTTGGTGTCAAGTTTTTATTGGGGGTCCATCACGTGGGTGTGATTTGTTACCCAGGTCATTGATCTATTTCCAGTGTCCAGCCCCTCTGGAGGTCACCTGATATCACATGACCCAAGCCCCCACCCTAAATCACATTCATTGTTGGTGTGGCTCAAAGCCTATACTCTAAATTACAATATTACTATCTGGCTGGCCTAAGGCCCTCATTGGGGCTAGTGATTATCTTGTAGAAGCTAATAGCAAAGGCCAGACCTGTCTTTAGGTAAGGGTAAAGTCTTCACTACATACCTCTGTATGTATCAGGTTTCGATTTCCCAGTGTGCTAGCTTTTAATTTTCAGTGTTTTAGGCAGTTGCTTGTAGAAAAATTTGATATATAATTCATATATCATAAAAGTTACCATTTTAAACCATACAGTTCAGTGGTTTTTATTTAATTCATTCACCCAAAACATTTCTGTCACCTCCCAAAGAAACCTTGTACTCATTAGCTTACAGTCCCTTTTTTGACCTCCTCTCCCCATGCGCCAGTCCTAGGCAACCACTGATGTACTTTGTGTCTCCGTGAATTTGCCAACTTTGTAATGGAATCATAAAATATGTGGTCTTTTGTGACTGGCTTCTTTCTTAAAGTATAATAATGGAAGGTTCTTTTATGTTGTAGTATTTATCAGTACTTCATTTCTTTAATTACTGATTAACATTCCAATGTACGCATATACCACATTTTGTTTATCTGTTTATCCATTGATGGACATTTCAGTTTCCAGTTTTGGGCTATTGTGAACAATAGAATGAATATTCATGTACAGGTTTTTGTGGGAAATTGGTTCTTGTTTTTTGTCCACAGTTTTTAGTTTTCACTAGCTGGGGGAGACACAGAGACAGACAGGCTGTTGTGGACCTGATCCGTCTTCACTAGCACTAGAAGTCCCAGCCAGTTTTAAATCATGAAGGTTGGATTAAGCTTTAAATTCGTGGAACCTGCCTTGATTAACCCAGAGATTGCAAATCAGAACCATAGTGTTTTCCTTTGGCTTAGAATAAATAGAATTCTAGGGTTTTGTGTAGCCTTTGTTTTCTAGTTGATTTTAAATTGCAGTAAGGGACGGTGGCGGTTTTCACAAAAAGTCTGGTGTAGGACATCTAATGTGGATGTTTTATGACTAGGTGTCCAGAATCTTAGTGTTGACTAGTTGCATAATTAGAGCCAATTTTTTTCTACCAAATAAGTGAATGTGAATAGAATGCAACAAGCCAGTGTGAATCCATTGGCATGGTTAAATGTTTAATAAGCATTGCTCTGTCCTAATGTGTGTCAATCCTCAAAGGGAATTACGGTAATACACATGCCTCAAACATTTGCTTCTTGACTACAAGATGATAGATATTCTGGTTTGTTTTAGGTCAGCATATATATTTAGGTAAATATAAATTATGAAGATGGACTGTAGCAGTCAAGAGTTTGAAGAGATTAAGAGACAAAGAAACTGTATTAGTAGATTAGGCAATACATGGTGGTAGTTTGGATTAGGATGAAAGTAAGTAGAGCTGGAGAGAATAGACAGATTTGAGTTAACGTGTTTCAGGACTGGCTGATGGCTTGGATGTGGGAGGTGAAAGGTAGGATGTGGGAGGTGAAAGGTAGGGAAGAAAAGGATTTCTAGGCTTCCTGATTGAATAGTTGCCATTCACTGTAGGGATTAAGAATTGAGGAATAAACTGGTCAGGTTGGGGTTTGCTTAATAAAGGAATCATTGAGCGTGGATTGTGGATTAAAAGAAAAAAGGTTTTAACCTCATGAGGGGTGAGGAGGTATTCAAGTGTGGGGAATGGTTTTGTTATAACTGTCAAGACAGCAATTAAAAGGTAGCAATAGTCTGGAGCTTTAGAGTAGGTATCTGTTTTCAGAGATTAATATGTAATCTGTGTGTTGGACATTGATGAGTAAATAGTTCCTGGTGTGTTATGGAATCTAAAAATCCTTTTTCTTTTGTGATAATATACTTTGATTTACGTTACAGTCTAGGTTTATAAGTAAGGTACTGAAGACAATTTTTTAAATGTAAAGGTTTACTTTTAAAAAATTCCAAACTAAAAAGTACACATTCTCTAGTATAAATTATAAACAGTCCTACCACCCCAGATTGTTTTGAAGTAAAACCTCAGGCATTTGACTCCCAACATTCCCGTGTGTATCTAACAAATAAGAACTCAAGAGACTGTGTGCAATTCAATATTCTGGATTGTTATAAAAAATAGAGCAATTAAGTATAGACATTAAGCGTACGTACTATTGATAAAACATATACACAGAATAGTAAATCAGAGTACTTACTTATACTTCAGGAATATTGCTGCTAATCTTTTACTGTTATCAACATCTCATTACAACTTCTATTCTTAGCTTGTTGGATAGCAGGTTTTTTCCCTTCATTAGTTGTGGCTGCCATTAATGTTCACAAATGTGCTTTTTCTGCATTAGTGAAGGACTTCAAGCCTTTCTTCTAAAGTAGTCATTGCTTTCAATGCCCCCCCCCCCCCCCCGCAGTGGAGTCTTCTGAACCTGCTTTGCTCATCCTATTAACTGTGTATTTTGACTCTTATTATTAACAGCTAACAGAGATTTGACAACAGAAGAGAAAGAAGAGTATTCATTTCTTGAGACCCTATTCTCTTACTAGTTTTTCTTGTCTTTCTATTCATGAGTAGAAGAGGAAAGAGAAATTAAAAAGATTCTTGGTGTTCCTGAATTCATCATGCACAGATAGAGTGTTTTCTGAATTAGACCATTCATAGTAGTTTTAGTGAGTCATGAATTTGAATCTTTTACACCATAAGATTGGTGTGGACCAGTGAGTTATGCAGCTGATAAATAAGTATAGCCAACTGCCTAGGATTTAGATTAGGTGATCATTACTTATTTGTCACCTCTGAAAGACATCAAGAACTATTTAAAAGCATTGGTTCTTTATGGAAAAAGACCTGGAAAGGAAGACACAGATGCTGTTTATATAGTAGTACTGACAGATTTGTGGACAAGTAGATGACTTGTATAGACATTCCTTCCAAATGAAGTTCCACAAAGTTTTTTAGTTAATTATGTGGTACAACGTGATGCCCCTGATTAACAATACCCCCAATTAACAGTACCAAGTGTATAGTCTGTTGCATGCCTTCTTCATCTTCTCCTTCCTCCCCAGGCCCCTTTTCAGACCAGTCACATTATTTAGTCATGAAATGTTATAGCTGGAAAAGATAATTGGAATATTATAGTTACATCTCATTTTATTATTAAAGAGTGAGGACCTATGGAGATTGAGACTTGGCCAGTCTTACATGTAGTTCATTGAAACTAGAAACCAAGGCTTACTGTGTCTGTTTTTGCTCTTTTCAGTGTATCATAACTGCCTCTATATCCATAGTTCCCCAGACCTTTCTTTAAAAAAAAAAACAAACTTTTATTTGTTCTTAGATGGGGAGGGAGTGCGAACAAGAGGGAGAGAAACATTTGTGTTTGAGAAACATTGATTGGTTGCCTCTCAAATGCCCCCAACTAGGGACCTGGCCCGCAACCCAGGCATGTGCCCTTACTGAAAATTGAACTGTGACCTTTCGTTTCTCAGGCCTGTACTCAGTTCACGGAGCCACACCAGCCAGGGCTCCAGACTTTTCTGATTAGCTTGTGTGCTCTATTATTTTTCAAATCAAATTTATATCACATGCTGATATATATATCAGTATTAGGTTAGTTGCTTTCTAACTGTGAATTACTTTCTGGGAGAATCTGAAATTAAAACTACAGTCATTTATAATAACTTCTGAAAGGGGCAGCATGTTTTTTAAGAGCTACCCTAGTAGAGCTTCTAAGTAGATCTATACATTGTTGTTATGCAGAGTTCAAAGTTGTTACCTAGCAAGGAGTTTTTCTTATGTTTCAGTCTTTATCCCAAGCAAGCTCCTTTAGAGGTGGAATTGTAAAGAACTTTGGGAATCATCTTCAAAGATCATGCTCAATAAACAATTGCCATATTGAAATTTGACCTCTTTGGAGGAGTCCCCATTGCACCTGGTTAGTATTAATACATTTACTTGTGAACCAAATAATCTCTCTCTCATGATATTTAAGTGTATGTTAGCGCGCCTCATAGCAAAAATTAATCCCATGTTCTGATTTTTCCCGACCTCTTTATATGTGAAATTATACAGCAAGGAAAATAAAATCAACATTCTCTACTACTCTATGGCAGAAATCGTTATTCTCATAGAGTAGATCATTTGATCATGGCCAAGCTGAATTGCCTTGTGGTGACTTCATTAGAAAGAGCTCAGTTTAAGAGGGAAGAACATTATTAAATTGGTACCATATTTATAAGTTTTGCCAATACCTTTTGAGTTTGACCTGCATTTTCTTTATCTGCTAGTTGCAGTCTGCTTTCAAGCCCGCAAACCTTGTTAGGATGTCAAAAGGACTAATAAAAACCACAAAACCCAAACTGCTTGGATATTGACAGAAAATATTCCTGTTCATTATTACTAAGCTTCACAGTGAGCTCCTTTATGGATCAAAGGGAAGCTACTGAACATTAGGATCCATAGCTGATGGCTTTATGATGGCTCCTTGAAATTGAAATGCATGGGAAGAATATTAAAGGATGGGGAATATTCATTGTATCCACATTTAACTCTAAACTGCTATAATGGTTTTATTCTGCCACATAAATAAGGCAGTGCAACTGTTACCTGAAATGGTATAGACTTTAGCTGAATTTAATTGTGTATTGTTAGACACAGTGATCATTCAGGCTAATTTTTGTGAGTTCTGAAGAAGAAAATTAATATTTTATGTAGCAAAGTGTGGGGAGGTTGCTAATTTGAGGAATTGTGGACATTGCTGGGAGGGGAAGGGAGAGTTTAGTTTTTGGCTTTATTGTTGCTTTGTAAAGAAAAATTAAAAGCTCTTTTTTTTCCTTCTTTCATTTTCTTGGGGTGCATTCCAACTCCAGAAGGTAAGAAGTATTATTTTATTTTAAAGAAGTATTATACAATTATAAAGCACTCTTTTAGAAGTTTAATTGAACTTACCTTTGGATGCATGATTTTTACCTTATGAAATGATATAACTAGTCTAGAAACTGAATAAGAATGATAATACTATGTAAATGTTTTATTTTGTGCTTTTTTGTTCTTGCAGTTTATAAGTATTATTTGGTCATAATTTTAGAAACTCAATTTACACTTAATTTTATTAAGATCATTTGACTTACTAGCATTGAGATACCTAGTATTGTGCAGATTAATAATGAGAATGTTTATGAGATTGGCAATGTGTGAGGTAACATTTGCTTTTGTTTTGCACTTGTAAAATGTGCACTCCCTTGTGGTCTCCCTGGTTTCAGATGAGAAATCTACTGTCATTCTAATTAGTTTTTCCCTGTAGGTAATGTGTTGTTTCTCTCTGACTACTAAATCTTTAGGTTTTAGAAATTTATGGAGGGTTTTTTTTAAGGTTTTATTTTTATTTTTAGAGAGGGGAAGGGAGGGAGAAAGAGAGGGAGAGAAACATCAATGTGTGGTTGCCTCTTGAGCACCCCCTGCTTGGGAACCTGTTCTGCAACCCAAGCATGTGCCCTGACTGGGAATTGAACCAGCGACCCTTTGGTTTGCAGGCAGGCACTCAGTCCACTGAGCTACGCCAGCCAGGGCTAGTCTTTAGAAATTTAATTATGATGTGTCTTGGTATTGGGACTTCAAGTTTTATCCTATTTAGATTCCCTGAGTTCCTTAAATATGTAGGTTTTTCACCCAGTGAAAGAAATTTTCAGTCATTAATTCTTTAAATCCTTTTTCTCCTTTTCTTCTCAGACTCTGATGATACGAGCTTTGAATATTCTGTTACTATCCCACAACTCCCTGAGGTTCTTTCAGTTTTTTCCGGTGTTATTTTCTCTCTGTTGTTCACACCAGGTAGTTGTGTGTGTGTGTGTGTGTGTGTGTGTGTGTGTGTGAGAGAGAGAGAGGGGGGGGGAGAGAGAGAGAGAGAGAGATAAATAGGCAGGTTTAATGATACGTTGCTCTTCACACAGATGACTGCAGAGACTAGTCCAGGAGTACACAACTATGCAACACAGTCCAATTAGCCAGGTCAAAAATAAAATGGCTTTTTGTACTACCTTGTAAACATCACAGCTCTTCTTCTGTTCAAAATGACCCTAATCTCACATGAAAAGTTAATGCAGGGGGATCAGAAACCTAGCTTTGTGGCCAAAAGTAAAAACCAAAGGAAAAATAACATTTCAGTGATTAGTTGGTAAAAACAGGGAATTTGGTGCACTTTACCGTGCTGCTTTGATCTAGAACTTGGTCTTTTTGTCCCTCTTCTTCAGCCTGTCCATGTTAACCCTCAACAGGTTCAAATAAGCCATCTGAAATTTATTCACTTTGGAGCTCACCACTGTGCTGATCTTTCTCTCATCAGTAGCTCTTAACAGACATTTGCTGTCTGAGAGCTCAAAGCTCTCCACAGAATGTTTCCTTGGAATGGGTTTAGTTTGGTCATCATACTTCATGGTAATGAACACACTGCCCGGCAACTGGCATTTCTGGAAGGGCCTGGTCAGTTCCGTCAGGAACTGCCCACTGTCCAGCAGGACCATCCCAGCTCCACTGACCCCACCCCATCAACATAAGACCCAAGCATTCAGAAGTTCCACACTAAGCCACACTGGGTAAATTTTATTGATCTGTCCTTAAGATCATCTATTCTGTCCTGTTATCACTATTATACTACTAAGCCCATTTAGCAAGGTTTTTTTTATCCAACAAGTTTTTACATTTCTTAATGTATTTTTAAGTTCTATTTTTCGTTATAGCTTCTATTTCTTTGCTTATATTTGCTGTGTTTTCATTTGTTTCAAGAGAATGTAGAAGTGCTTATTGAAACAAAAATGACAGCTGTTTTAAAATCCTTGTCTTACAATTTCAACATTTGTGTCAGCGTTGGCATCAGTTGATTGATTTTCTCATTTAGGTTATGATTTTCCTGGTTCTTGGTATGATGGGTGATTTTTCTCCTGAATCTCAGATATATTAGCTATTTTGTTAAGAGATGTTGGGTCCTAACCAACGGTGGAAATGGCTAACACTGCTCAGGCTTACCATGGGAATCCTGACTCTTATGGTGAACTGTGGTCTTCTTGTTTTAACTCTGGTGACAACAGAGGCTCCCAGTGATCTCTGCTGCTTCTTTCTGTGGAGTTTGCACAGGCCAGACTGCCTTATGCCTCTAGATGTGGGAGAGAGTCTATGGCTTGTGGGAACAAGAGGCTTCCTGGGTCAGTGCTTATGACAGCACCCCTCCTTGCTTGTGCACTGGGCTACTCAGCATTTCAGGGGAGTAGGTTATAGTCTCAGGCCCACAAGGACAAGGAGGTTTCCTGGGCTGGGCTGCTTCTTACGGTCTGATCCCACTTGTTGGTGCCACCTTACCACTCCTGTTTTTGGTCTTTGTTTTTGCTGCTTGAGGTAAGGTAACTCGCAGAGTCAAAGCCATGCAATTATACCAGGTTTTCTATAACTCTTAAGTTACCTCCATGAGCTGGAAAGTGCCAGGAATTGGTAAAGTTAAGGGATCAGTTGACTCTTTCAAAACTCTGAATCTCGATGTGAGTGGCTGTGTCAAGACTGACAGCTGTTGTTCAGAAGCAGAAAATAATTGTAATAAATAGCTTTGCTGTTCAGATGCATAAACTATATTGGTAAATGAACAAGAAATACCGACTAGGACAAAGATACAAAATTACAACAAATTCTTAACTTTTGATGTATTTAAATCTGTTAAATTTTATACTCTCTTCAGCTCTTTGTTTCAGAACTATGTCCTTAGTTTATATTGACAGGTATTTTTAGTTACCATTTTCCACACCAGTACTTCTTTTACCCCAACTTATATGTCCTCGTATGCAGCCATCTACCAGCACCTCTTTAGTTCAGACACACATGATTTTCAGGAACTTGTCCCAGTTCCTGAAAGAAATGTTAGTTAAGAAAATAAATGTTAGCATCTTGGTCAGCTAAAATTAAGGCAGTTAATATTTCTTTATATACAGTAATTAAATGGTGACCTTTTTAGGAGCATTATATTTCTCTTAAAGTCTGTTCTTTTTATTATAAGATTGAAAAGCAAGACACTGTTAGTGAAGCAATAGTGGAAATGGCTGTGGACTAAGATAGTATTCAGGTACTTTATGCATATTATCTATTTAATGTTAAATAAACCCTCTGAAGTCTTTATTTCATAAACACATTGAAGCAGTGAGACATTCCATAGCTAGCTAGAGATAGAATTTGAACCCACATCTGTCTGACTCCAAAACTTTAGTGCGCTTCACTTTTGAATAGGACCAGGACATTAGGTAAGCTCTTGATGAACAGTTTTGTGTTTCAGTTTTCAGGGGTGTCCAATCCTTTGGTGTTTCTGGGCCACACTGGAAGAACAACAATTGTCTTGGGCCACATATTGAACACATTGCTACATGTAATCACAAAAAAAATTCATAATGTTTTAAGTAAATTTACAGTTTTGTGTTGGGCCACATTCATAGCCATCCTGGGATGCCTCACAGGCCATTGTTGGATACCCCTGCTTTAGGTGAAAAGTTACAGTGTTCTCTAAGGTCCTTCAATACCAAGAGTTTGTGATTATCCAATCTAAATAAAATTGAACCATATTGTTCCATATATTTACTTTAAAATAAAACATAATCACTGGACTTTTTTTCCCTTTCAAACAGTTTTGTTCACACTTTATTGGTAGTAGACAATTATACTTTTTAAAAAACAGTAGTGGAGTCCTGGCTGGTGTAGCTCAGTGAATTGAGCGCGGGCCTGTGAACCAAACAACTGCAGTTCGATTCCCAGTCAGGGCACATGCCTGAGTTGCAGGCCAGTTCCCAGCAGGGGATGCACGAGAGGCAACCATACATTGATATTTCTCTCCCTCTCTCCTTCCCTTCCCCTCTAAAGATAAATCAATAAAATCTTTAAAAAAAACAGTAGTGGAAAAAAGACAATAATGGGAAGATAGAGTGAAGATTTACAGTGAAGTATTAAGAGAGAGTATACAAGCAAATTTTCCAAAGAATCTTTTTTTTTTGTTTTGTTTTGTTTTTTGTTATTTGTTTTATATGGGTAATTTTCCACTATAATCATTTATTTTATTGCTTGAAGATAAGAAGCAGTTTAATCTCTGCACAAGCAGTATTAAGATAAGTCTTTAGCATGGACATCTAAACAGATTTGAGGTATAATGAATTATTTGTCAAATATACTTTTCATTAAAAGTAAATTTCCACATGTAAGTTATTTTATTAGAGGTTTGTAAAAGCTGAATTCTGTTTGAAAATATACTGATATAACAGACTTCAAAGTTACTGTTAGAATGTCATGATGGTTTTCATATTGATACTCTTAAGTGAAAGCTAATATTTCCCCCTAAAGATCATTATCATATAATTGAAATTATTAAAAATTTTGGTGATATGATCTAACCATATTCTAAAACCACTAGATCTTTCCCACCCTCTTTTCATCTTTGCCTTGTCTCTCTTTTTTTAAAAAAGATTTCATGTATTTATTGTCATACAGAGGGAAGGGAGCGGGGAATGGAGAGGCATCAGTGTGTGGTTGCCTCTGCGCACCCCCTACTGGGGACCTGGCTTCGTGACCCAGGCATGTGCCCTGACTGGGAATCATAATGATGACCCTTTGGTTCGCAGGGGCCGGTGAACTAGTTTTCTTAAACTAAGAAAATTGCTATACTTCAGTTTTTTCACTGAAGTATATTAATGCACTTTATTTAGGATATTAATTCCTAAATGATTTCTGAAGTTGAAGGAAAAGAAAATAGAAAAATTCTGGAGGTGTGTTTTCATTTTTTAAATGAAAGTTGAAAAAATAGAAAACATTTATATTTGTCTTATATTACCATAATTGCAACTGTTTACATTTTTTCTCCTGTAAACCTTTTTCTTTGTTCCTGGATTATTTATTTTGGTGCGTTTCTTTGTTGGCTTTTAAGTTTGGATGATTATCTTTCAATGGCTCCTTTGTCGGAATGACATCTTGGTTGGATATAAAATTTTTCTTAACATAAGAGCTTTGCTTACTGTCTTTGGTATTGAGTATTGCTAAGAAAGCTGATGTTCTGTGCATTATACAGGGATTATTTTTGTTGGTCAGTTTTTGTTGCATAACAATCTCAAAATTTTAGTGTCTTATAACGACAAATAGTTTGTTTTCTTCCTTGTTACTTTAGATTTTCTGGGGTTCAGTTATTGTTGCCTAGGCTTGGCTTTAGGCTGTGGTTTGTTCTCTGTTCTGGAATCAGTGGCCTGCTGTCATGGCAGTTTCAGAATTAAGCCAAAACACGCACATTTTAGCCTCTGTTTCTGTCATGTCTGTTATTTCATTGACCAAATGAAATCTTGTGGCCAAATCCTACATTCATGTGGGGCAGGGAAATATATTTTACTAACTCTAATACAGCAGTTTTCAACTAGTCTGCTGTGGCACACTAGGTGCCGCAAGAATTTTTAAAACATGCAATACCTGACTTTTTAGTCAGGGGTACAGATCTCTTTTCCCTTAGATTACCAAATAAAACGACAGTAGCCAACACAATAGCCATCTGGTGTATATGCCCTGTCTTGAACCATGAATATTGGGCTGGCCAAAAAGTTCATTGGGTTTTTACTATAAGATGGCTCTAGTAGTGCTCTTTAACTTCATTTCAAACAATTTTTTTTAGATTGTATTGTGACAGCTGTCATATCAGCGTGCATTTAAAAAAACTAAACAAAATTGGTGAATTTTTGTCTAGTTATGTTAATACTGAAGATGAAAGAAAACATGCAGCATTTTGGCATATTATGATATATTATTTTAAGAAAGGTAAAAACACAACTGAAATGGAAAAACGATTTGTGCAGTGTATGGAGAAGGTGCTATGATTGATTGAACATGTCACAGGTGGTTTGTGAAGTTTCATGCTGGAGATTTCTTGCTGGATGATGCTCCATGATTGGGTAGACCAGTCAAAGTTGATAGTGAGCAAATTGAGACATTAAGAACAATCAATGTTATACTATGCAGGATATAGCCAACATACTCAAAATATACAAATCAATAACGTTATTGGTGAAAATGAAAAAATATGTCTTATTTTTATGGAATAAACTAGATTTTTGGCCAATAATATGTAGGTCATGTATAATAGAGTTGCATCTTATTGGTCATGTTGCATAAGGTTGCATTTGATTGGTTAATTCTTGGTACTAGATATCCATACGATTTTTTAAAAGTCACTTTGGAGCAAAAAGGGGTAGGTAATTAGTACTATTTTTTGTAAATCAAAATTATACCTATTCTTTTCTGTCAGATTGGCAAAAATATAGTTGTTGGTGTGCCACAGAATTGCAGTAATTGGTTTTTGTGTGCCAGGAGATGAAAAGTTGAAAATTGGTGCTCTGCATACTGCAAGGTGACATGATGGAGTAAATGATGGGTTAAAAAACAATAATTTAATCTGCTAGTTTTGCATTTTGTGCCTTGATCTAGGCTTGATTCTTAATCCTTAAAGTTTCAAGATTTACAAGAAAATTAAGATAAATGTTTCTGAGTGTATGAGTCCTTGGTTTTGTCTTTACAGGTTTGAGTAGCACCTTGCCTCTTCTCATGTGTGCTGTTGAGTTGGCTTTGACCTCTGGTGACCCTAGGAATGAGTGATGTGTACAGTGTCATGTCCTCAGTAGTACTATTCAGCTCCTTTGCCTCATGCTTACAACTTCTTTTATGGAGTCAATCTGTCTTATTTTTGGACTTTCTCTTTTCCTGATACCTTCTATTTTTCCCCAGCATTGATTTCCAAAGAATCCTGCCTTTTCATGATGTGCCTAAAATAGGACAGTTTCAGTTTTATTTTTTATGTCCCATGAAGTTACAGGCTTCGTTTACTCTAGGATTCATTTGCTGGTCTTTTTGGCAGTCCAGGGTATCAGTAGAGCTCTCCAGTAAGGCTGTATTTCAAATGAATCAGTTTTCTTATCAGCCTTTTTCACTGTTCAATTTTTGTATCCCTAAATAATAATTAGGAATGTGAAGGTGTGTATGATCTTAGCCTTGGTCTCTAAAGGCACACCTTTGCTCTGAGTGATCTTTCTTAATTCTTCCATTGCTGCCCTACTGAGTCTCAGCCTTTTCTTAATTTCTTGGCTACAGTCTCCATTTGAATTGATGACTGAACCAAGGTAAGTCATCTATAACAATTTCATCTCGAACATTTTTCTATGTTAAAGTTGTGTATTCTGTAGTCAATGACTTTGCCTTCTTGATGTTCAAATGCAGTCTTGCTTTGGCATTTTCTTTCAATTTTATCAGAAGTTATTTGAAATCGTTGCTAGTTTTCTGCCAGTAAGATGGTGTCATCTGTGTATCTTAAATTCTTGGTATTTTTTTCACTGATTTTCACTCCATTTCTCTGAGTCTAGACCAGTTTTTTGTATGATGTGTTTTATATACAGATTAAACAAATGGGGAGATAAAATGCACCATTATATGACACCTTTGGCTCCAGGAAGCCAGCCTGTCTCTCTACATTCTGTCCCGACAGTTGCTTCCTGTCCACAATGCAGGTTACACATCAGGGCAATCCAGTGTTGAGGCGCACTCATTTCTTTCAGAGCAGCCCACAGCTTTTCATGGTCCACACAGTCAAAGGCTTTACTGTTACAGTGTTTTCAGGATTATCATAGATCCTGGAGCCTGTATGTTTTGGGGTTCAAATAAAGAAGAGAGAATGTGCTTCCCAGAGAACTTAATGGAAATCACACGCTATTGAATCTGGCTGGCCCACAGTGGAGTCACACATTAAATTAAATTTTTTCATTACTATGTATGTAGTTATAAATGCTGTGTATTTAGAAAAGTTTTGGTTCTTATACAACGTTGGAGTGGCTTCCTCAAATGAGATATTGAGAATGACATCTGAAGAGGTTGGTAGGAGAAAAAGTGAGGGTTATTATCGTTAGAAGCAGAAGCAATAGCTATTGCAAAACCCAAGAAGTCAGAATTGTAAGTTACAAAATGGGAAAAAGGCTGGTGAGGAGAATGGTCATGGTCAGATGATATTGATAACTCTGGACTTTATTCTAATAAAATTATGATACCATGTGTGAAGTTTAAGCTGGGCAGAGGTGTTGTGATTATATTTGTTTCTAAAAGGCCACTCTGGCCTCAGAGTGGAGACATATGGGGGTGAGAGTGACATTATTACTGTTTGAGATAGGGAACACTGAAACACACAAGGCTAAAGTGGGGGAGCAAGTTATTAAGGTCATTGCCATGGTTACTGAATCTCTTCTCTGTGACATATGCTTTGTCCCAAAATACAAAGTAGGTGATATTACATCTACTTTGAAATGGAGTTGAGAAAATCATTTGAAGACAAGAAAATTAAGATCAGTTGTGTTTAAAATGACTTGCTCATGGCCACAGTCCAATCTGTATTCAGATTGGTGTGAGTACATAAATCTGGCTCTTTCTGTCTCATTGTGATGTCTCCTTTCATGAGTTACTATATTTGCTTCATCTGAGCAGTGTAATTATAGACCTCAGGTTTTTCAGGTCTTTCAGCTCTTCAAGCTCCTGCTAAGGAACCACTTTTATAGCAGAGGGAATTAAAAAAATAAGGCGATTGACAGTATGACTGAATTGCTTCTGTTCTTGGGCCTTGCAGGAAGCATCTGAGTATATTTCCTCATGTGAGGTAGAATCAGCATAAAATTACAGCATTACACTTGTTCCTGTTCTTTCTTTTTTAAAAAAGATTTTATTTATTTATTTTTAGAGAGAAGGGAAGGAAAAGAGAGGGAGAGAAACATCAATGTGCGGTTGCCTCTCACGTGCCTCCTCCTGGGAATCTGGCCCAAAACCCAGGCATGTGCCCTGACTGGGAATTGAACTAGTGACCCTTTGGTTCCCAGCCTGCGTGCAATCCACTGAGCTACACCAGCCAGGGCATTCGTGTTCTTTAAAAAACAAAAAAACAATGCTTCTTACCCCAACTCTGATCTCTTGAGCATGGAAAATTAGAAGCTGCACTGTCTCATAACTCTGTAACTAGTATCAGGGTTTTTTATTTACTTTTTTTTTTTAAAAAAGATTTTATTTATCTTTAGAGGGGAAGGGAAGGAGAGAGGGAGAGAAATACCAAGGTATGGTTGCCTCTTGTGCGCCCCCTGCTGGGAACTGGCCTGCAACCCAGGCATGTGCCCTGACTGGGAATTGAACCACGATCTTTTGGTTCGCAGGCCTGTGTTCAATCCACTGAGCTACACCAGCCAGGGCAGTATCAGGGTTTTATCACCCATGCATATGATACCTGTTCTTTCCAGTTATTTTGTGTGTGTGTTTTTTTTTTTTTTTTAATTTAACAATATAATTCTGGGGTTACTGCCCTTGAAGATCTATTCCTGCCATTATGGGCAGTATCTATTTTACTTTCCTGCCATTGCTTCATAATTTATAACATTAACTCTGTCAGGATTCTCTGACTTTTTATATTAATATTTTCCTGAAATAAAATCTGAATGGTTGTCTTAAACAGTACAGTGTTCTGTATCTCTTTTTGGCTTTTCAAAACTTTATTTCCTTCAAAGAAAATTAGCCCTGGCTGGTGTGGCTCAGTAGATTGAATGACAGCCTTTGACCTGAAAGGTTGCTGTTGGATTTCCTGTCAGGGCACATGCCTCGATTGCAGGCCAGACCCCTGGTTGGGGCATATGAGAGGCAGCCAACTGATACTTCTGTTACACGTTGATGTTTCTTTCCCTCTCTTCCTCTCTCCCTCTCTCCCTCTCTCCCTTCCTCCCTTCCCCTCTCTTTTATTTTAGATTTTATTTATTTTTAGAGAGAGGGTAAGGGAGGAAGAAAGGGAGAGAAACGTTGATGTATGAGGATACATTGATTGATTGCCTCCTGCACACCCCCAACTGGGGACCCAGCCCACAACCTAGGCATGTGCCCTGACTGGGAATTGAACCCTCGACCTTTCAGTTCTCAGGATTCTCAGGATGGCATTCAGTCCACTGAGCCACACTAGTCAGGGCTTCTTTCTAGTTTTGGACCCTCAGTACTTTCATAGTATCAAAAGACAACGGACCCATGGCCCTGCTCTGCTTCACAAATAACTATAATCTTTAGTTTTACCCAAGATATATAGCAGCATGTTTTAGCAGCCTTATTTTATTAAGTACAAGAGAAAAATGAAATCTGATTACAATTAGAAAGGAAAATAGTATATTTATGTTTTTACAGATAATTTATATATATTTATATTTATATTTATATTTATAAATAACTATTCCAAAACCTACTTTTAAGTGATCTCATCATAGGTCTAAATACAAGAGGTCAGCACAATTTATACAAATATGGACTCATGTTGTACACCCGCAACTGTATGTCAGGTTTTACTTCTGGACATTTAAAGCCTCTTCTAAATGAATATAGAATCTTAAAAATAATTCAGCTTTGTTGAGGCATAATTGACAAAATTTTAAGTGAAATAGAATCTTTTCATTACATTTGTGATGCTTTTTAAATTTTATTTATTTATAGAGGGGAAGGGAAGGAGAAAGAGAGGGAGAGAAATATCAATGTATGGTTACCTCTCACATGCCCCCCACTGGGGACCTGGCCTGTGGAACACTGGTGATCTGTGTTCCACCCTGGCATGTGCCCTAGCATGTGCCCAGGCATGTGCCCTGACTGGGAATCGAACCTATGACTCTCTGGTTTGCAGCCTGCGCTCAATCCATTGAGCTGCACCAGCCAGGGCATTTGTCATACTTTTATGAGATGTTTTTCTTGACTTCAATGTTAGATACTGGATGAGGATTAAGAAAATTAAATATTTTTTTTCTTTAGATATAGAAGCATGAATTCTAAATCCATGTTCTATATGGTAGCCTCTCTGTGGATTGATAAGACTTTTTATCGTTTATAAAATGTGTTTATGTCAATTGAGTGTTGATAAGTTAGTTTTATCTTAAGTCACCGTTATATTGGATATTCAGAGACAGAAACTAATCATTGGTTTTCTTTTGTTTGTCTTTGCAGTGGGACTTCCCCTCTTGCATGCCTGAATGCAATGCTGCACACAAACTCCCGAGGTGAAGAGGGCATCTTCTATAAGGTTCCGGGTAGAATGGGAGTGTATACTTTGAAGGTAAATATTTTTGTTAGGAAGTCATTTAAAAAGTAGGTCATGAAGTGACTACATGTGAGTAATATTTGTATCGCAGAGGACAGTGTTCTTGAAGAGCATATTTTCAGAACTAGTATTTTCAACACTGTATCTGATATGTAGTAATCTATAACCATCTGTAGACTAGAAGTAAATTTATTTTTTATTGTTTATAATATTATTTTAAAAGGATGAAATGAAAATGACTTTCAGTAACTTTTTCAAGGGCCTCACAACATTTGAATAATTATGGTGGAAATTACAGCTTTGATGCTTTATAGAATCATTTGATTCTCTGTTACAATTCAGAGTTATAGTTATTGTTCCCTTTTTATGATGGAGAAAGTCAAAGTTCAGAAGATTGGATTTTCTTGCCCAATTTTGGCCAAGTAGTGTCAGAATCAGAACCTAGATCTGACTGAATTCCCAAGCCCATGTTCTTTCTACCATAGCAGGCTTGCTAATTTTTAATTTCCTACATTGAGAAGGTACCTTGATTTATTTAGGGTCTTTTTGGTTCCAAACAGGAAAACCAACACAAATGAGCTTGAGTAAAACAGAATTTTTTTAAACAAGATTTTATTTATTTATTTTTAGAGAGAGGGGAAGGGAAAGAGAAAGACAGGGAGAAAAACATCAGTGTGTGGCTGTCCCCCACTTGTCCCTCACTGGGGACCTGACCTGCAACCCAGGCATGTGCGCTGACTGGCAGTCAAACTGGCAATCCTTTGGTTCCCAGGCTCACGTTCAATCCACTGAGCCACACCAGCCAGAGATAAAACAGAATTTATTAATTCAGGTAACTGAAAATTTCAGAGAAACTCAGCTTTGATACAGGAGTGCAAATGATGTTTCAGGGTTTGGTAACAATTGATAATGGGGATGTTATCAGGTTTCTCCACTTTTCTTTTGGCTCATTCTCAGGCAGGCTCTCACTGTCCTCATCATACATGACTTCGTGCCCAACCCCTACCCTGCAAGCTGTAGGTGTGGAGAGGAAAGAGTCTAAGGAACTAAAACAGGAGCCTGCAGTTCGTTTTAATTTGGATTAATTAGTTTGCCTTGGCTCATGTGTCTATACCTGAATGACTGCTAATGGCAAATGTATTGATCTTGTTGTCCACTCTTAGGTTCATGATTACCCTTGATGTGAGGCTGGTGTTAAGCCTGCTCCAGCCAGATGAATTGATAAGAGGGGTTGTGTCCCAAGGAAATTAATCAGATTAATGCTTAGTGTGTATGACTACGACCATGTTTATGTGGGACTCTGTCCCCTCTGAACCTTTTTAGCTTTGAGTTGTAGTCATCATTATGCTCAGTAGTTGTATGTAGCCCACTAACATTAAAAAGAAATAATTTACCTGTAATGCCTCCTTCTTATACACTTTGTTAAGCTTCCTGGGATTATAGGGCTCTACTCCCACATGAAGTTTGCTGCATTTCTTTTAGGCTTGAGCTGTTCTAGGCTTTGTGTGTTATTAATAACATTTATGAAATGCATACTCCATGCTGGACACTGTCAGGGGTGTCCAACCTTTTGGCATCTCTGGGCCACATGGAAGAAGAGTTGTCGTCTTGGGCTACACATTAAATACAAACATGAATGAAAACTGATAAGCAAAAACAAAAAGCTTTAAGTACTTAAATTTACAATTTGTGTTGGGCTGCATTCATAGCCAGCCTGGGCCGCATGTGGCCCATAGGCCATGGGTTGGATACCCCTGCATGAGACTATAAAGAAGGGTAAATTGTGGTCCCTTAGCTCTTGAAGGTAACATAGTTATTGAAATAATTGCACATTGATAAAACTTACTGTGATATGAAGTACTGTACTGTAAAGTACTGTGATGGTACAGAGAAAGATTGAATAAAGGGATCTAGAAAGTTGTATTTTTTCTTTTTCTGTTTTTTTTTTTTTTTTTTAATTCTCACTTGAGGACTTTTAGAGAGAGAGGAAGGTTGAGAGATAGGCATCAGTGTGAAAGAGAAACATCGATTGGTTGCCTCCCATATGTGGCCGGACCAGAGATCAATCCCAAAACCTAGGCATGTGCCCTGACCAGGAATCAAACCTGCAACCTTTGGGTTATGGGATGATTACCAGTTGAGCCACACCAGCCAGCACTGTTTCTGTTTTTTTAAACTTGTAAGATTTGAGTTACACTTTTGGCGATAAGTGAAGAGGGCCTTCTAGGACAAGGGAAGAGCTTAAGCAAAGGCACAGCCAGAATGGATATTTTTAAGTTGAGTAAATTGGAATGGGTAGACCATAATCTATGTGTGGGTTAGTGTGATAAGGAGTTGGGTAGATACACGTTAGGTAAACACCAAACTTTTGAGCTTTTGAAAACCTGACTGAGCAGAGAGAGAGAGAGAGAGAGAGAGAGAGAGAGAGAATGTGGGTGTAAGACAAGGGGGTGGGGGAGAATGAGAAAGAGTGTTCAGGAGAACAGCTATGGTTGTTTGAAAAAGATAATTGACATGAAATACAGAAGTAGTAAAAGAGATGGAGGCAGAGGACATTAGAGAAATAAAATATATACTAAATGGAGTGGGTAAAAGAATGGGTAAAAGAATGGATAAAATAATAGCAAAATGATCAGTCGATCTTGGAGGGATCACAGGTTTAAGATAAGTCAGTTATATTTGTATCTAAAGTGAACCTGCCAGTCAAGAGGTATGGCTGGCTACTAACTCTATAAAGTGTCCTGGATTTTAAAGGAAAGAATATAAAAACATGAGATGTGCATTTTAATAAAGTGCACAGCATAAGGAATGGTACTAGGATATAAACATAAGTGGACAAGAATATTTCTTTACTAGATCAGAGTTACTATTTGCCTATGGTATGAATGCCGATTATAGGTGGGGGGGGATCCTATGCCAGAATTATTTTTATCTTATTAGAAAAATAATTTATTTGGGGAAATAAAAATATGTCAAGAGGAAAAAAATCACCTGGAATTTTATAACTTAGAAATAACATTCATTATTTATATGTGTATATTTTTATATACTACATAAATACATAGTAGCTAATGTTTACTGAGTTCTTACCATGTGCCAGGCTCTGTTTTCCACTTGTTAACTCATTTAATTTCAGAGTGATCCTTTAAGGTGCTTGTGTGCCTATCTGAAAGACAGGAAAACAGAGGCATGAGAGGTTAAGACTTTGCTGAAGTCTACACAGTTAGGAGACAATAAAACCAGAATTCAAACCCAGAAAGTTTTAATTTATCTTACAACTATCTTATTACATCGCTTACATACTGTGCTGACACAGGTATGCTTTCTGACTGACATTCTCACAATCCAGTGCAGAAACCGAAGAGTTATATGATTTAAAAAAAAAGATTTCTTTTGTATTTGGTTCTCGTTAGTTACTAACCAACATTCAGTAACCAATTACATTATTCATGGACTATCTTTTGCTACCCATACTCTTAATTGAATTTGTAATACAAAATGGTAGTAATATACATACTAACACAAACACATATATATATATAGTACATATACTACATGGATGATGGATGTATGTACAATTGACAAAATTTTTATTAGTTTTGAAATCTTGAACATAAAATAATTTACCTAACTTATACCAGTTTTTGTCTAATTTAAGTCTCTGTGTTGTGCCTACATACAATTGTTAATTTGACCCAAAGAAGAGAGGTGACAGGGATTTAGAAAATATTGCAAATCCTGCTGTTGAGTCCTATAATACTAAATTAATCTGCACAGTTAAGTTACAACAGTACATATCAGAGACTTAATTTCTCTTTTTCAAATTGATAATGACTAATTCTAATTGGATGTCTACATTTTCAGAAAGATGTGCCGGATGGGGTGAAAGAACTATCAGAAGGCTCAGAAGAAAGCAGTGATGGTCAGTCAGATTCCCAGAGTTCTGAGCATAGCAGCAGCAGCAGCGACGGTGGCAGCAACAAGGAGGGGAAAAAGAACAGGTGGAAAAGGAAAGGTAAATCTCCTCGGTCCCTCAATAAAGGACTGAACGCTATAGGATAAATGCCCTTGTTAGTAGTTCTTTTTTGTTTTTTTGGACCTCAGGTCAGTTAGTCTCCTTCCCTTACCCTTTAGATCAGTACTGTCCAGTAGAATGTCCTGCAGTTATGGATAGTTCTAGATCTGTGCTGTCGAGCTCAACAAAGTAGCCACTAGCTACATGTGTCTACTGAGCACTTGAAATACCACAAGTGTGACCAAAGAACTGAATTTAAATTTTCTTTCAACTTAAATTTCAATAGTCACTTGTGGCTAGTGGCTACCACATTGGACAACACAGCTCTAGGTTTTACCTGGGTTTGTTTTCAGCTGTTGGTCTTTTATAGCCCTTTTTAGGATGTTCTGATTTTATTGGCCCCTTTAATCCTTTCTTCTAAAATTTGAGCACTTATTACTCTAACAACTCTCTGCTTACTACGAAAAGAATGCTTTTCATTTCTTCTAGCAAAGACTAAATGTAGTCTGCTTGTCTTTGCTTTCATCATCCCTTGCTTCATAGCTTACCCAAAACACTTTTCCTTAAGGGATAGTGTCTTCATTGCTACAGCTTCCCTGGGATGGATTTTCACTTAAGAATACATTTTATTACCTATTCTTGCTAATTATCTATAGCCTCTCATCATAGCCTTGAAGAAAGCAAATTGTTTTTACCAAAGTATTGGTAACTTGAGCTGTACATGGCAAGGCAGATTTTAATCCAACTTATTGTGCTTCCTTCCTTCATAAGGGCTTCTTTTACTCTGATCTGATTTTCCAGAGCAAAATAGACATCCAAGAGTTTCCCTAGCTTGGAAACCCTCTTAGGTTTGAGTTTTTGGAGAGCTGTCTTTGGATCTGAAACTAGAGTTATCTAGAGTTATGTTTTTGGAATACTTGATTCATTAGTTTTAAGTGCCTTTAGAACTATTGGTGTAGCACTATATCAGAGAACCAGTCTTATTATCATCCCTGTGTTAATGTGTGTGCTACTTCTGGAGAGAATTGAAATAATCGGTGCATCGTCTAGGTTCTCTGGTATAGCTACTACCTGTGCAGTTTGGGCAAATTTTGTGATTGCAAGGATTTTAGCTTTAAGAACAAACCACTTGGAGAGCAACCCAGACCTCTGATGTTGGGACTGAATGGAATAAAGTAGGGACAGAGCCAGGACTTATGACCAATATTCTGATAAATATATTTTTAAAGTGATCCCTGTCAACAGTGAAAGGAGGTATGGTCCAGGCCTATATTTCTTACACACTAAGGACCTTTTTTTGGAAAGGTAGAGCTGACCATTTGAAGGCCAGACTAATAAACTGGAGACAAAATCACGGTCTCAGAGGTCCTGACTTTTCAATAGCCACATATGCTGCATTACCTGTTATGAGTAGTGGCTGTCGCGTGGTTGTTCAAGTCTGTCTCTGAGAATTTAAATGTATTATGCTATAGGAGGATCTAAGAAATAATAATAGAACCCCATTGTCAGTAGTTTATGAGGTTGATTAAAACAGCGTAACCTTGCCCAGTACTCAGCATATTAATAGAAGATACTAACAGCTAAGTCATAGCAAAATCAAACTTATTAATAAATAATAAATTTTTAAATAAATTGTTTGGAACTGCCTTTCATTCATTCCTTTTCTAGAAAATGTTACAAAATTGAATATTCACCAATATTACAATTAAATATTCCATCAAGATCTTTTCAGATTGTGAGTAGTCCGTGGAACTGAGAGTAGAATGGGCTGTATGGTGGTTTGGAAGGTGGAGATGAGAGGTGCACATGATGTCATATGGAAGTCACGTTTATTGTAGCAGCTCCGATATTCTTAAGAAATGAATAAATGCTGAGCTGTTAACGATGAAGAATGATTTAGTATTTCATTCATGGGTCATACATGTAGCATAGATACATACATTTTTAGGTATGTATTGTATGTGTATGAATGTTTTTGTAGTCCAGTGCAAATTAAAGCGGAAAACTTGTAGTTAGCAGTAATAGTAGCAGTATGTAGGAGAGCAGTACTGAATCAGTTGCAGTTGTTAATAAAGGTAAAGCAAACTAATTGTGCCTATCCTTTTTCTTATTTAGGGTTTTTACTCTCAATCTGACATCACTTTATTTCAAATGCATTGTAAGACAGGAAGAACATAGAGATAATATCAGAACCCACTTCCTTTTATGTACAAAAATAAAGAGCTCTGACAGAAAAACTGATACTTCTAGTTGAAAATTGATAGAAACGCTCTTGATAGAAGTGTACCTTTCAGCCAAATAGGAATAGAGAAGAGAGCTTTGAAATTCAGCCCAGTATTAAAAGTAGCTTATTGATTTCTGTGTAAAGTGGAAGAACTTAGAAGCTTATAGTTTTGGTACCTAATTTTCAAACAGGAAACAATGTTCAGAGAAGAGTTTTATGGAATTCCAAGCAAAGGTAAGGTGGACTGTCTCCAGAAAAACGATTAAAATCATTTTTTTTTTCTGTTGCTTTTTTGGTAGGATCTAAGTAAGTCTTCTCCGCCCGCCCCCGCCCGCCAATAAAATACGAATAGTACAGTGTGAAGCAACTTCAGAAGTAATTATTTTTATCTTCTGATAGAGAAAAGTTTGCTTGATTTTGGTCTGCTTTTAAAATGTTTTTAAGAAAAAAATTACGTGAAATATGCTTTTTCACCTACAAGGAATTACTGATTCTTTCCAGGAGCATGACCTAATGTTAATTTTACTGCTTGTTCAGAACTACTTTAAATCAGGAATTTGATATATACTGTGTTTGCAATTAGAATACCATAGAGCTCCCTGCCCTCTAACATCATTTTATATGTGTTAAGTTACTGAACGGGGATGATTATGTATAGACATGTCTCCTTTATAAAGTGTACTGGGGAGAAAAACGTCTGTGGGCAAAGTTACCTTATGTGGGGAGAGACATTTAGGAGAGATGTTCTATTTCTGCTCTGGGCGGTAGTGGCTGAGTCTGAGGTTTTAGTTCTGTTATTAAAAATTGACAGTTATTAAAAATGACAACACTGTTAAGACTTGGATAGTCAGGGCACCTAGAAACAAGGGAAGGCGTTCAGGTATTGCCTCTCCACCTTTGATTATGGGACTGTTTGAATATCATCAGGAGCCCCAGTTTGGAGTAGACTATGCTTGCTGTGGGGAGAAGGGGCTTAGAAGTAAAAGCCTGTGTTCTGGAAATGAAAGCCCCCTGAAGAGAGACTATTGTGAAAATAAGATCTCTCCTTTTAGAGAAGGATTACTGTTTTTAAAGATTAAAACAATTTTGGAAACTTCAGTTGTTATCACTGTTTCTGGCTGTTAATCCTTCAGCTATGTAAAGTTAGGTTTTAATTTTGATATTACTGCTTCATTATTTCTGATAGCCTCTTTAATATTTCAGAGGGACCCATAGAATGTTTTCAGGAGAAAAGAAATTATTGTCTGATTATTTACTAAAGCTTTAAATTCTAATGTATTTAATTTGCATACTCCATATTTTGTTGACCTTGTTCAGTATAATAACCATTCATTGAAATGAGAAATTCTCAATGCTGTAAAGTAGTATTTTCTGAACATATGTTCACTAGGTGTACAAAAACATCCAGCAACTACTTTAGTAAATTATGCAATACTGCCTTTAGTGAGCACCAAATTTTAAAATTTGTTTTAAATGTTTTTTCTGGAAACACTTCATTTTAAACTTTTAAAAGTTTTTTCGACTAGGTTGCTCTTTGTTTTTTTGGAATGACCTTTTTTGTTTTTTAAGATCAAACAATAAGTAACTGCTGATCTTCTGACCAGAATTTGTTACTTTTGTTGTGGCTATATGTTTATATGAAAGCAAACATTTTTGTTTCCAATCAGATACTAATATGTTGTTAAGTGAGTGCTTTTTAATCTGTAGAGCATTTCACATTGGAGGACTGGTAGATCAGGATATAATCTTGAGAAGTGTTTAGACCATTGTTTATTTACAAAACCAAAGAAACATCTCTGTTTGAAGTATTTGCTATACTAGCCTTTTTCAATTATGTACCATTTGCCAGGTATTTGGGAAACCAATTTGAAATGTGGGTTCTATCCATACCTAAAGGTATAGAAAAATAAGCAGATAGTAGCAAATAAAAAGTAACATTTTGCTATTTATCATATTATGGTAGAATTAGAGAAGATAGTAAACTTTACCTGGGTTAGTAAGTATTCTGTGAGATATAGAAAACTTGAATATGCTCTGTTTCCCTTGAGAGTGTAACCTCTAGTGAAGATAGGATGTATCATTAAGGGAGAGTATATTTAAAGGCCAGAAGGTGTGTATGCATTGTTTCCAGGAAACCATAGGGAAAAAGTTTGATTAGAAGAGGGCATTTGTAGGAAAGAAGTTGGGATCAGACTGTTAATCTTTAGTTTAAATCTCCATTATTTATAGGTTGTAGGTGTACATAAAGTAATTTCTTAGGAAAATTAAGATACGTAATATGGATCAGAGAATGACAACATGGCTGACTCAAATTTTCATAGCTACATACCAAGAGGAACAAGATTTTTGTTTATTAACTTTTTTCTATTTGTCTTACCCTCTTATCCATTTAGTATCTGAGTTAATACATGAGGTGCTTTGATTTGTTTTTCTACTCAATAGTGGTTTTTTTTGTTTTGTTTTATTTTTAATTTAAAGATTTTTACTCACTTATTTTTAGAGAAAAGGGAAGGAGAGGGAGAGAAACATTGATCTGTTGCCTCTCATAGACCCTGACATGCCTGGGAACCTGGCCTGCAACCCAGGCATGTGCTCTAACCGGGAATCAAATTGATGACCTTTTGGTTTGCAGGATGACACCCAGCCCACTGAGCCACCCAGTCAGGGCAGTTTAGTTTAGTTTTAATCATTGATATCCAGATGACGAAAGAATTCATTTCCATTCTACTTCCTCAGTTCTCCTATACCTCGTTTATGTGCTTCAATCTATTGTCCTTCACAGATACTTTTTTTTTTTGGTAAGCAAATGGAACGTTTGTGACAGCCCTGCATTGTATAAGTCTGTTGGTGCCATTTTTCCACAGCATTTGCTCTCTGTGTCACATTTTGGTGATTCTGAAGATATTTTAGACTTTTTGTTGTTATATTTGTTGTGTTAATCTGTGACGTTACTATTGCAACATTTTAAGGCACCACAGACTATGTCCATGTAAGATGGTGAATTTAACCGATAAATGTTGTGTGTGTTCTTACTGCTCCACCAATTGGCCATTCCCCATCTCTCCTCCTCTTCTTGGGCTTCCCTATTTCCTGAGATACAATGGTATTGAAATTAGGCCAATAAATAACCATACAGTGATCTTTAAATATTCAAATGAAGAGCCTCACTTCTCTCACTTTAAATCAAAAAGTAAAAATATTGAGCTTAGTAAAGAAGGTGTGTCCAAAGCCAAGATAGGCCAAAAGCTAGGTCTCTTGCACCAAACACTTTAAGGGAAATTTGTGAATGCAAAGGAAAAGTTTGTGAAAGAAATTAAAAGTGCTACTTTAGGGAACACACAGATGATAAGAGTGCCTTATTTCAGATATAAAAGTTACAGTAGTATAGATGGAAGATCAAACCAGACATAACACTTTCTTAAGCCAAAGCCCAATCCAAAGCAAGGCCCTACAGTTCTGTGAAGTCTAAGAGAGGCAAAGAAGCTGAAGAAAAAATGTTTGAAGCTAGCAGAGCTTGGTTCATGGAGTTAAAGAAAAAAAAAGAAACAGTCTCTATAACATAAAAGTGTAAGGTGAGAAGCAGCAAGTGCTGATGTACAACAGAAGCTATGGCAAGTTATCCAGAAAATCTAGGTAACGTAATTAATGAAGGTTGGCTACACTAAACAACAGATTTTCAGTGTTGACAAAACAGCCTTTTATTGAAAAAAAGATGTCATCTAGGACTTTCATAGCTAGGGAGAAGTCATTGCCTGGCTTTAATGCATAGGCTGACTCTCTTGTTAGAGGCTGATGCAGCTGGTGACTTTAAGTTGAAGCCAGTGCTCATTTATCATTTTGAATATTCTAGGGCCCTTAAGAATTATGCTAAATCTGCCCTGCCTGTGCTCTGTAAATGGAACAACTAAGCCCAGTGACGGCACATCTGTTTACAGCATAGTTTATTGAATGTTTTAAGCCCACTGTTGAGACCTACTGCTCAGTAAAAGATTCTTTTCAGTATGTGACCGCTCATTGACAATACACCTGATCAGGCGCTCTGATGGAGATTTATAACGAGATAAGTGGTTCATGCCCACTAACAGCATCTTTTCTGCAGCCCATGGATTAAGGAGTAGTGTCTTATTTAAGAAATACATTTTTCATAGGATTATAGCTGACCTAGATAGTGATTCCTCTGATGGATCTGGGCAAAGTAAACAATATCTTCTGGAAAGGATTCACCATTCTAGATGCTATTTAGAACATTTGTAATATATGGGAAGAGGTCAAATTTCGACGTTTACAGGAGTTGGAAGAAGTTGATTTCAACCCTCCTGTATAAGTTTGGGGGTTCAAGACCTCAGTGGAAGAAGTAACTGCAGATGTGGTGGAAAGAGCAAGAGAGCTAGCATCAGAAGAGTGGCCTGAAGATGTGATTGAACTGCTGCAATCTCATGATAACACTTGAATGGATGAGGAGTTGCTTCTATGGATAAGCAAAGAAAGTATTTTCTTGAGATGGAATCTGCTCCTGATGAAGATGCTGTGAAGATTGTTGAAATGACCACAAAAGATTTAGAATATTATGTAAACCTAGTTGATAAAGCAGAGGCAGGGTTTGAGAGGATTGACTCCAATTTTGAAAGAAGTTCTGTGAGTAAAATGTTGTCAAACAGTATTGCATGCTACAGACAAATCTTTCATGAAAGGAAGAGTCCATTGATGCAGCAAACTTCGTTGTTGTCTTACTTTAAGAAACTGCCACAGCCACCCAGCCTTCAGCAGCCATCACTCTGAACAGTCAGCAGCCGTCAACACTGAGGCAGTACCCTCCACCAGCAAAAAGATTACAACTTGCTGAAGATTCAGATGACGGTAAGCATTTTTTAGAATAAAGTGTCTTAAAATAAGGTATGTACGTTATTTTTTAAAAGCTTATGTTGTATACTTAATAAACTGCAGTATAGTGTAAAGCAACTTTTATATGCACTGGGAAACTAAAAAATTTGTGTGACTCACTTCATTTGCCATGGTCTGGAACTGAACCTGCAGTATACCTGAGGTATGCCTGTGTAACGTTATGTTAGAGGGATTTATCTCAACTTAAGTAAGCAAGAGAAAGCAGTTGGAACAGTAAGTGACAGGAGAGTGAGGGTGTTGTATGCTGTGCCGTGGTATCATGTGGATGGTGCATGCAGGCCGAATGTGTGAGTGGGTGCATGAATGTGAGCGTAAGTGGGGTGTGTAAGGTGAGTGTCTCCCCCTGCATCCTCCCCCCCCCAACCTACACATTGATCTTATTTGATGGGGTTGTGTCCCCAGCCCCACCGGACCAGCCCGAGATGAAAAGCTCCCCTCCTGTGAAGTACTGTCCTTGGGGTGCAAGGCCCCTTCGGTAACAGCAACACCAGGGCCTCAGAGCCATTCCCACCTGGCCAGTGCTTAGAAGTGATGGATTGATCAGATAGACGAGGCTGGGCTTATCCTGGGCCACTGATTCTCCAGTCAGTTGTGGTCTGAAAAAAGTGACAAGGGAAGGAAAAATCACAGATAATGTGATTATCTGTGTGCAGATAATCACATTATCTAACAAACTTAACATTTTTTTATCTCAGAGATAAAAATTGATAAAGAGAATTTAGTGAAGTAGCAGGATGTAATAAGTGCAATTAACATATAACAGACAGCCATCATATATATAGATGATAATGAAAAGAGCACATTTGTGGTAAGTACATTGACACCAACAGAAGCTCTAAGCATGACCTTTGTGTAAGATATGTGCAAAAGTGTTGGAACAACTGAATAGCCAAAAAAAAAATAACTGAATTTATTTCTCACAGCATACTCTGGGATAAATGCCAAACAAATGAAAGATAGAATAAATGTAAAACATGATACCAAGTACTTAAGGGGAATGTGTGAATTCCTGTCAAAACTTGAGAATAGGTTTTAACAACAGAAACTTTTCTGTTTTCCTGGAAGCATGTTTTTATCCTTCCACTTGGCAAACCCACTTCTAAGAATCCATAGATACACTGTCAAAAATGCAAAATAGCATAATAGCTTAAGATCAGTGCTTCTCAAACTTGAGCTTGCTTCAGAATCTCCTGCAGATCTTCTGATGCATATTCCTGGGTCTTGCCTTCAGAGTTTCTGACTCAGTAGATGTGGGCTAGGGTCTAGTAATTTGCATTTCCCACAAATTTAAAAACACCGTAGGTTAAGACATTGCAATAATAAGAGCAAAGAACCAGAAAGAACCAAAATATCAAAGTCTAGTTGAAGAAATCATGGTACATCTGCCCAGTAGAATTCTATGCAGCTATTAAAAGGAACATGAAAGATCTCTACATTATATTGTAGGATATTCCCCAGGATATCTTAATTAAGTTTTAAAAAGTTGGTGGACAGGTTATAGCACATGGTATTTTGCTTAAAGAAAATTGTCCTGACTGGGTGGTTCAGTTAACTGGAGCATCGTTCCATTACAAAAAGGTTACAGGTTTAGTCACTGGCTGGGGTGTATATAAGAGGCAACTAATCAGTGTTTCTCACGTCAATGTTTGTTTCATTCTCCCCCCTCTTCCTCCTTTCCTCTCTCCTTCTTCTCTTTCTAAAATCAAGAAATATATCTGTGGATGAAGATTAAAACAAAAACAAGAAATGAGTAAAAGTATTAAAATATATACTATGTTTTCATCAAAATAGAACTGTTCAACTGGTTTCCAGTAGGGGAAGAGAAGTAATAAATTGCTGTAAACATGAAGGTAGCCAGACTTACATGAAAGTAGCTTGTTTTATATTGGGTTGGCCAAAAAGTTTGTTTGTTTTTTCCATATGATGGCTGTAGTTGCATTTAGTTGTCTTTTAACTTCATTTGAAACAATTTTGTTAGGTTGTATTGTGACAGCTGCCATGTCAGCATGCATTTTTAAAAAACATCAAAATCGATGAAGTTTTGTGTAGTCATTTAAATATTGAAGGTGGAAAAAATACACAACATTTCACCATATTATCCTTTATTATGCCATATTATTTATTATTTCAAGAAAGATAAAACAACTGAAATGTTAAAAAAAAACATTTGTGCAATGTTTGGAGAAGATGCTGTGACTGATGGAACCTGTTAGAAGTGGTATATGAAGTTCATGCTGGAGATTTCTCGCTGGACAGTGCTCCATGGTTAATTGAGAACAAGCAAGGTTCTACCATGCGGGAGATAGCTGACATACTCAGAGTTACTGATGAAAATGAAAAATGTGCTTTTTTCCCCTGATTTGTTTTACTGAATAAAAATAAACAGACTTTTTGGCCAACCCACTATCATTACATAATTAAAACAAATTATAAAAATGTCATCTAGAAATAGGAGACAACTTAAAGCAAACTTAAGTATACATCAAATTGGTTGCATAATGACATAGGTAAGTTACTGGAGGCTATATCTTAGCTGTGAGAATCCACAAAGAAATCTTAAACCGCATTTAGCAGTCTTACTTTCAGTAATTAATGACATAGGTTTTTTGAAACTGGATCTATAATAAGAAGTTAATAATTACAGTAATGTTTTTTAAGACCCAGGACTATCAGGAAAGAAGAAAAGTGATATAAATATAAACAGAAAAGTTAAATACCAGTCATATAATCCTAAATTTGAGTTTCGTATCTGTGCATGATTTTTCTCCTTTTTTAATAAAAAAGACTTTCCTTGTTGCCATTGAAAAGTCCTAGAACCAGTGGTAACCCAGTAGCGGTGAGCACCCCAAGTGTGTATAGCGCATGGCATTTTATTACCTTTTCCAGTGAAAAGATAGCTCCTTGGAGAAGTAGTTGATCAAATTCTGAGGAAAAAAAATTATGCAAGATTTGCCTGAGACCCTTCTGTGCTAGATTGCAAGGAAGTGGTTAAATATTGCTGGAGCCGTGTCCCAAAGGGAGTTTACAACTTGGAGTTCCCACTGTCCCAAAAGGGCACAATTTGAGTCCTAGATTTGTAATAATTGCTTTTGACTTAAACGTTTAAATTATACTAACATCTATGATTTAATAACGATACTTTTAAAAGGAAAGTCAGTTTTAGCTACAGTGAATTTTCTGAAGCTGCTATAACAAATTAGCAAAAACTGGGTGTCTTAAAACAACAGAATTTATTTATTTACTCACAGTTCTGGAGGCCAAAAGTCTGAAATTGAGTTGTCAGCAGCCACAAGTCCCTGCAGAGGGTCTAAGGGGTGGATTCTGTTCCTTGTAGTTTCTAGCTCCTGTGGTTACTGATGGACTTCACCTTGTTTTCACATTGCCTTCTCTTCTGTGTCTGTCTTCTCTATATATCTCAGGATACTTGTCACTGGATTTAGGACCCACTGGGATAATCCAGGATGATCTTCTCTTCTCAGGATCTTTAACTTAATTACATTAGGTCTTCAAAGACCCCTTTCCCAAATAACATTCATAGGTGTTGGGGATTAGGACATAAACATGCCTTTTTGGTGGCCACCGTTCAGCCAACTCTTAAGTAGCCACTTACTCTGAAAATGTGCCAGGGTTAAAGTTTGGCTGTGCTTCTTAATAGCTGTGTCTTTTGCAAGCTAATTAAATTTCCTGATCCATAAAATTTATATAGTATCATCACAATATACAGGTTAATGTATATAAAATTTGCATACAAGTATATGTTAAAAATCTTCATATTTTTATTTATGTAGAAAAATAATAAGGATGGCAATCCAACTATATTTAGTTATTTTAAAGGGTAGTAGGAATTTGGTGGGGTTTAGAAAGAGAACTTATTTATAGTCACCTTAAAAAGGTAGCTACGAGAGTGCACTGAAAACCTGTTTGAATGAACCTAGCACAGATTGCTCTTACTAATAAAAGTATGTTTTTGAAGATAGGAATCTTCACTAAAAGGAATCACAAGCAATAAGTTTCTCAACATGTATATAAAACTTTGTGTTTAAATCTTTGTGCTGTTTGTAGTTCTTAGCCTTTAATAGAGTATTTAAATGTTAGAATAATGTTTAAGTTTCATAGAAGTTGTGAGACCAATACTTGGGATTAAGTCAGCTCTGGGAGGTGTTCTTCACTGGTGGGTCCTGGTATCTATGATTTAGTTCAGTTGGCTTCAAGATATGTTCATGGTTTTAATTTTTTTGAAAGGGCCTTTGCCTTAAGGGGAAGCATTCCAAAGATTTGCTGTGGTAATTACAGATCATTTTATTCTCTCTTTTCCAGGCTAGTAGAATTCTTATCTTCTGTAGTCAGGTTTATTTTAGTTTGTTTTCTATTTATTTTTAGGCAGTATTGGAGGCAGGTGAGGTAATGTATGTTCTCAGATTTATACAAACCATTAAAAACAAAATAAATGTCGTTAAATATTAGTAGTATTAAACTTTATTTTTATTATGTCCCTTTAAAAACAATGAAATAAAAGACAATAACAAGTGCTGACAAGGATATGGAAAATTAGAAGTCTTAATATTTCTGGTGGAATTGATAAAATAGTGTGTCCATTTTGGTAAATAATTTGACAGTTTCTCAAAAAGTTAAACATAGGGTTATAGTAAGACCCAGCATTTTCACTTTTAGATTAATGCACCCAGGAGGATTGAAAACATGTGTCCATATCATTGTTCATAATGGCCAAAAAAATGGAAATAAACCAAATGACCAGCTAATGAACAAAAAAATGTGGCATATGTGTACAATGGAATAGTATTCAAAGAGCCCATCAGTAAATGGGTGGATCAAAAAACTGTGGTACATTTACACAGTGAAGTACTACACAGCAGAAAGAAAGAAGGAGCTCCTGCCTTTTGCAACAGATGGACCTGGAGAGCATTATGCTAAGTGAAATAAGCCAGGCGGTGAAAGACAAATACCATATGATCTCACCTATAAGTAGAACCTAATCAACAAGACAGACAAATGAGCAAAATAGAACCAGATACTTGGGAATAAAGAACAAACTGACAGTGACCAGAGGAGAGGAAGAAGGGAGATAACTGGGAAAGAACAGGAAAGGTCAAGCAAAAGAACATGCATAGAGGACTCATGGGCATGGACAGTGGGGGCAATTTACTGTAGGGGTGAGCAAGGGGGAAAAAGATGGGACAACTGTAATTGAACAACCATAAGTTTAAAAACAAAAGAATGAAGTATTGATAACATGCTGTAACATGGGTAAACCTTTGAAATATTCCTAAATGAAAAAAGCCAGTCCCATTTATATGAAATATCCAGAATAGGCAAATGCATAGAGATAGAAAATAGGTTAGCCTAGTATTAGGGAAATAGATTAGGGAAAGGGGAATGACAATGAACTTGTGTAGGGTTTTTTAGTGGGTAATGAAAATTGATTGTGGTGATGGTTGTAC
Source organism: Carollia perspicillata (assembly GCA_004027735.1). NCBI lineage: Eukaryota > Metazoa > Chordata > Mammalia > Chiroptera > Phyllostomidae > Carollia > Carollia perspicillata. The sequence continues at coordinate 63,263 of PVKM010000155.1, read as the reverse complement.
AGCTTTGTAAATACATTAAAAGCCATTGAATTTTACATGTTAGGTAAATAGTATGATACATAAATTGTATCTCAGTGAAACTGTTATTTTTAAAAAATTGGTCAGCATCTAAATGCACTGAGGCTATGATTTCTCATTGCTCAGGCATCTCAGGAATTATCCAACTTTATTTTTATGTGATATGTTACAGTGAACTTTTTTTAATGTCACACTTGCTGTATGTCAGTTCTTCCCCATATATAGATCATATCATAATGGCTGGGATAACAAAGCTAAAACTATGCAGATAAGACATCTTAATACTGTCTGCTCTTGTCCTCTTCAAGTATTATCTACTGTGTATTCTTTTCTTAGGACATCTAAGAGTTGATTGAAATGTTGTGTTCTAGAATTGTGTATTTCCGTGAACCACACTTCTGCATTTTCAATTAGGTAGCTACCTGCAAGCATATTTTGTTTGCTATCTTAAAGCTCTTTAGTCCATACCATGGGATGCCATTTTGCTATCAAGCCTTTTCAATCCAACTACCACAAAAGGAGAAGGCATCAGTAAACATGTCCTCTTCAGAGTCATCACTAGCAGTAGTGATTATTATTTTATTATTTTTATTATTAAGGGGTCTGCATCAGCCATTTATCTCTTACCATAAATAATGCACTGTTGGATTTTTTAGAACATGAAGATCAGTTGTTCTTTATTATAAGAGGTATAGGCTCTTAAAGGGGAAGACCTTAATTCAAATAAGTATAAGGCACAGGTGGCAAACACAAGGCCCATGGGCTGAATCTGGCCCTCCACCTTATTTCTACCTGGTGGCATCGCTGAGCTCTTGCTTAACTGTTAAGGAGTAGTTACACTTACACAGTCCTAAAATTACATTCAACCCTTTGAAGGCAACTGTGAGGCTGATGTGGCCTCCAGTTAAAATGAGTTTGACACCCCTTATACTGTAAGGTTTGGCTAAGTTCTGGACTATAAAACACCTAGTAATGAAGTAGAAAGTGGTTATACTTTGTTGACCTACGTTGCTTCCATTAGAGAAATCCTAAAGTGTCCTCTCACACAGTTAGCAGGAATATCAGTATTAAAGCTATTGTGGTTTTTTGAGGTGGAGTGGGCTTATTCTCTTTATTTTAAAGATAGGGAAACTGGGAGCTATTCTGTCGATCTAGGTTTCTTCTACTATGTCATGTTCTTGTTCGATTTACTTTAAGAACACATTGTCTGACAGGTTCTATAAAGTCTCTTCTAAGTTTTACCTAATTTGGTGACGAATGGTTTATATTCTGCTTCCTGCTTCTTCAGTCAATTCTGTTGAAAAATTAGAGAATGAAAAGTAATGAATACTAATAACACCCACCCCTCCCCCCATCCTATCATCCTTCATTAGAGCTTTCTGAGGAAATAAACTGAAAAGGGAGGCTGTTTGCCGTAGAACTCCAAAAAGAAGATCCTTCCCAAAAGTGTTTGGTCACAGTTCTTAATACAGGTAGCAGCATATGATTGGGGAAGGACTGGTGCTTGATACCAACTCTGATAACAAAATTTCCATTGTCATTTTTCCCCTTAGTACCATCCAGACTGTCACAGCCGTCCTCTCCCCAGTCAGCCTGCCCATCACCCACCATCCCAGCAGGTAAAGTCATTTCTCCATCACAGAAGCACAGCAAGAAGGCACTAAAGCAGGTAATCATGCTAGTCTGTGTTTATCAGAAGTATAATCTACATTAAGAATGCATGACTCTGGCAGCCAATGAAAACTTCTTGAAAGGACATTATATCCTTTTAAGGAGAAATTTCATGCAGTTTTCCCAATTTGGATTTAATAATTTTTACACCTCTGTACCATAGGTCTGTGGTAATATATTCTTTTTATTACACTTTCATTTGTTCCTAATTTGCTAGGAGGTATGTGTGTGCTTGTGTGTCTGTGTGTTTTAAATTATGAATAAGTGTTGATTTTTTTCCAGCTTTGTATTCTTCAGCATTTATTGAGATAATCAGGTAGCTTTTCTCTTTAAATCTAGTACTTACAGAATTCCATGACTAGATTTTCTAGTGTTAATCTATACTTAGCTCTCTGAAATAAACTATTATTTATATATATATAAATTGAAATATTATTTACTTTTTAAAAAATATTTTATTTATTTATTTTTAGAGAAAGGGGAAGGGAAGGCGAAAGAGAGAGAGAGAAACATCAATGTGTGGTTGTTTCTAGCACGCCCCCTACTGGGAGCCTGGCCTGCCACCCAAGCATGTTCCCTGACTGGGAATCCAACCAGTAACCCTTTGGTTCCCAGTCAGGCACTCAGTCCACTGAGAGCCACACCAGCCAGGGCTACTTATTTACTTTTAGAGAGAGGGGATGGGAGGGAGAAAGGGAAAGAAAAACATCAATGTGATACATGGATAAGTTGCCTTTGGAGCACCCCCAGCTGGTCACCTGGCCCACAACCCAGGCATGTGCCCTCACTGGGAATCAAACCAGCGACCTTTCAGTTCACAGGCCAGTACTCAATCCACTGACAAACAGCAAGGGCTGTTTGTTACATGTTTTTAAATATATTGTGAAATTTCTTTTATAAGACTGTAGCTTGGATTTTACTGAGGATTGTATTTTGTTTTGTTTTGTTTTTGGACCGTCTACGTACAATTTTAGAATCAGGATTGTTTTAGCATCATAAATTGTGTAGCTCTATATTTTTCTAGGTTTTGGGGGGGGAATTGAGGAAATTATCTTTTCCTTGAGAAATCTGTAAAGCTCATCTTTTAAAATTGTTTTCCTAAGTACTTCAGTTTTATTTTATGTGCTTTTACTGATCTCTTTGTATTCTGCTGTTGAGCCAAATTTGGAAATTTATTTTTCTTAGAAAGTGATCATTTCAACTTGACTTGTTTTTCAAATATTGGTATAAAGTTGTATATGTTTTTTTTTTTTTTTAAGAAAGATTTTATTTATTTATCTTTAGCTGAAGGGAAAGAAGGGAAAAAGGGAGGGAGAAAAACATCAGTGTATGGTTGCCTCTCGTGCATCCTATATTGGGGGCCTGCCCCGCAACCCAGGCATGTGCCCTGACTGGGTATTGAACTGGCAACCTTTTGGTTTGCAGGCTGGCGCTCAGTCCATTGAGCCACACAGCCCAGGGCCATAATATTCTTTTATGTCTCTATTTTGTTCTTCAGTGTTGTTCATTTATAATGTATCTTCTTTTTTCCCAGTGTTAGTTGCCAGTGGTTTGTCTGTTTTATTGAGCTTTTCAAAGAACTAGCTTCTGATTTTTTTGAAGTTCAAATGATCAGTAAATACAAACTTGCTGATAGTTGAGGAATCTTTAAAATAGTAGACTACTTTTATCCTCAGATGGATATAAAAATCTTCATTATATCAAGCATGGGCAAGTATGTGGGGAAATGGCTACTGGTAGTTTGCCAGTATTCTAAATTGTTATAGTTACTTTAGAGAGAAATTTTGCAGTACTTAATAAAATTTTAAATGCACATACCCCATAACTAAGCATTTGAACATTTTGGAACTAATGTTAGAAAATACATACGTATATACATAATCACACCAAAAAAATACTTGCATTAAAGCTTGTAATAGCAAAAACTTGCATGCCATTTACCATTTAAAAAGAAGTCATTTGTTTTTTATTACTAAAAACTGATTTGTTTTGTTTCTTATAGTCACTTTTCTCTTTCTAGGCTCTGAAACAGCAGCAGCAGAAGAAGCAGCAGCAGCAGCAATGCAGGCCAAGCATGTCCATCTCCTCCAGTCAGCATCTGTCTCTGAAGACTGTCAAAGTGACCAGTGATTCTGTAACTGCCAAACCTGGTAGGCAGATGTGGTGTTTTTTAATGGAGGTTTTTTTCTTATTGACATTATTGGGGTGTCATTGATTAATAAAATTACATAGGTTTCGGGGTAAATGGATAATTTATGTAATATAAATCCTGCAGTTATTAAAAAAATACATCAGAGGTATTTATTTGTATGTTAGAATGAGATCCATGACTAACTTACCTTCCAAGGTGTCTTACCTAATAATATTTGGAAGCCTCTAGTCAGTAACTCTAGAAAGTAGATCTTTCCAAAAGATGCTCAAACTGAACTCTTCACCAATCCTCTCCTTTAAAAGAAAGGATTTTACTAAGAATGCATGCTGCTTTTGAGTTTCCATTGGGCAAATCTACAGGTCTTTAGATTTTTTGTTGTTGCTTGTTTTGTTTGTAATTTAAACTCGCCTAGGTACAGACTCTGTGTTTTATTACACAATTCAGTTTGGTGCTAGCTGATTGTATGTACCCACCAGATTTACACTGTGTCTTGTAGAACTTTGCATTTATGTGAAGAAGGAAATTTACCACCAGAAACAAATCCTGTGCTGAGAAGAAGAAAGAGATTTTACTTTCCTTTCTGTGGCTTAGTACTCAGACTCAAAACACATTTGCAAGGTCACATTGCCTCATACACAATTACTTTTAGTATTGTGTGGTTTACTTGTTTGATTAGTTGATTTCTATCTGTAACCTTAATGTCACCAGTCTTTTATGTATTTTTCCCCCAGCAATATGGGAAGGAAGGCAGTCTGATGGACAGTCGAACAGCCCGCAGAACTCGAGCTTTTCTTCTTCAGTTAAAGTGGAAAATCCTTTGCTAGGCTTGGGGAAGAAGTCATTCCAAAGGTCTGACAGACTGCACACAAGTAAGTTAATTTACAAAGACTTCATTTCTTTGTCAGTTATTTTTCTTATTAAGTTAATCAACTCTGTGTCTGAAATTTATCAGCTACATGACTTAATTATTCACTAAAGAGGTCTTGACTATCTTTATGTTCTTCCTGCCCTACCGTTACCAAACTTTATTCAGAATAAGATCTGCTATCAGCCATTTTGTGTTTGGTTTTATTTCCCCGATAATGGATTGCTTTGTCCACCATTATTTATGACTTATTTCTAAGTGCACAGAAAAGTAGAAGGGCTTATAATTAAACATGGAAAACTGAACCTTTTCCCTGCTCCCTTTGAATCCCACTAAACTGAGTATATGGAAATACAAAAGGTTAAATCCACAAGGGTGAAGAAAACAAGGAAACGACAGACAGGCAGGCTGTCAACAATTTTAATAGATGACAGCTGGATGGAATTTTTTTCACAGCGCTGAGGAGCAGATGCCAGTGCTAACCAAGCCAGTTAAGGCCGTAGAATACCAGAAAGGTTCCAGACTTGGAGATGTCATGTCTCATAGTAGAGAGGGTGAGGCATAGGGTTGAGAAGAAGTACCTTCTTTAAAAGTTGGTAAGAAGCAGTTTGATGCCTCTCCCTAGTAGGAAACAGGTTTATTTTGACATGAAATTAAACCATATAGATTTTAAAATCAGAGAGCTTGACTTTTAGAATGCTAGTATTTAGGCATTGTTTCTACCACTAGATCCTTCCTCCTCTCCAGCTGTGCTGCAGCAGGAGATTGATGGATTGGTAACTGAAGAAATGGAATAACCTTAGAAAAAAAATCTCTAGGCAAATTTATAGATTCCTTACTAAACCGAGATCACCTTGGTCACACTTCTGTGGTGCTTTTCAGTCTGCAAAACTTACCCATTGTCCTCAAAATTTTCAGCCAGCCTTTTTAAGTGCCTGTTTTTAAGTTACGCTTACTAAGGATAACCTTTGAAAAAACTTTCCGACCTGAAAGATAGAATATGAAATACAGACTCAAAAGAAACAGATAATTCACGAAGGAAAAAATTTAAAACGAATAACTGTTATTTTTTAATTTTTTATTACTTCAATTTATTGAAGTTGGGGTAACATTAGTTAATAAAAATTATGTAGGTTTCAGGTGTACAATTCTATATAAAGCAACTTTTAAAACTATTGTATCCATAGAAAGAAAGAAAAGGTGTTGCACCTATGAAAGAACAGAATAAGATATTAAATATCAGAAAATAAAGAGCTCTAGGATGTTAAATAATGTTGGAGTAGAAATAAAAGATTATAGTAGAAATACAAAAGGTTAAAGGTGGAAAAGTTTCCCAGAACATAGGTCTAAGGAGAATTTTTGTAAGGAGAGAAGAGGTAAGAAAATTGAAACTCTAGGTTGTCTACTGTGTTAACTAGTAGGTCTATCAGAAATGAAAAATAGGAATTGAAAGAAAGTTAAATAGCCCTGGCTGGTGTAGGTCAGTGGATTGAGCATGGGCTGCAAATCAAAGGGTCACCCGTTTGATTCCCAGTCAGGGCACATGCCTGGGTTGTGGTCCAGGTCCCCATTGGGGGCCATGTGAGGGGCAACTACACATTGATGTTTCTCTTCCTCTCTTTCTCCCTCCCTTCCCCCCTCTCAAAAAATAAATAAAATCTTTTTTAAAAAGTTAGTTAAAAAGAGAAGTAATGTAAGAAAATTTCTGCCTTAGGTGGTGTGGCTCAGTGGAAAGGTTGCTGGTTTGATTCCCAGTCAGGGCACATGGGTGAGTGCAGGCCAGGTCCCCAGCTGGGGGTGATCGAGAGACACCCTATCAGTGTTTCTCTCACACATCTTTGTTTCTCTCCCTGTCTTTCTCCCCCCTCCCCCCAAAATAAATAAATAAAGTCTTTTAAAAAAACCCCAACAACCCTGGCTTGTGTGATTCAGTGGATTGAGTGCTGGCCTCTGAACCAAAAGCTTGCTGGTTCCATTCCCAGTCAGGGCAGATGCCTGGGTTTCAGGCCAATTCCCAGTAGGGGGCATGCTAGAGGCAACCACACATTGATGTCTCTCTCCCTCTCTTTCTCACTTCCCCTCTCTCTAAAAATAAATAAATAAAAATTAAAAAAAAAAACCATTGAATTGAAATCCACAAATTTTAGACTGGAAGTCTACAGTTGGTGTCAAGAAACATGAATAAAAAGAAACCTATTTTAAGGCACATTCTTCTGAAGTTTCAAAACATCTAGGATAGTGAGAAGATTTGTGAAAAGCCTCCAGAGAGAAAAAAAAAATTCATATATAAAGATTCAAGAATTGGAATGGCAGACATCTCAGAAGCAACATTACAAGCTAAAAGATCGTGCAGCAGTGCCCACAAAATTCCCTGGGAAAGTTATCATTCTACACTCAGTTATATGTTCCAGACCATCCTAAACTATCGTATTAAGTTTGAGAACAGAATTTCAGACGGCTTTTTTGTAAAAATCTTGTTTGATTCTAAGTGTGATTATAAATTCATGTATTCTTAGAGAGAATGCCGGCCATAAATTGAATATGCCCTTTGATCATTAATTCCACTGCCAAAGATTAAAATATTCACTTAATGAACAAATTCTTACAGAACGTACAGCAATGTGCCAAGTACAGATATAGGGCCCTAGAGATGTGGCAATAACAGAACAAAGTTTCTTCCTCTTGGGGCCTATGTTCAACTTCAGTTAAAGTCACAATTTTAGTATCTTCATTCAATAAAAGTAGAAATGTAACTGCACAAAATTGAGAAATTATATACTGAGAATTTCCAACTTTCATAGAAACCTAGGGAACACTAACCATTTTAAAAAGAAGGCATGGTATATTTAAGTATGATGTAATGGCTAAAGATAAATGAAAGTTCATCTTCTTTCATGTAAATAAACATTAAAGAAAACAATATAGGAATTTTTACATTTTGCCACAATGAGTATTTTCAAAACATGGAAGAAACTATATATTTTGTGTAAAACATAAATGAAAAGACTAAATTAAATTTATATGAAATTATTTTAGTTAACATTGGTATAATTTGTCTTCAATAACATCATATATCTTTTTTTAAAAAGATTTTATTCATTTTTTAGAGAGAGGAGAAGAGAAGGAGAAAGAAAGGGAGAGAAATATCAATGTGTTGTTGTCTCTCATGTGCCCCATACTGGGGACCTGGCCCGCAACCCTCCTCTGGGCACTGTTTAATCAGAATAATTTACAACTGCTTCTCAGGTTCACTTAAGTTAAAATTTAACTAAAATTTGATTCCCTTGTGAAGGTACAACATGAAAGCAAAAATATGGTAGTAAAAGCTATTTAAGGAATGCCGACACTCCTGTGCTGTCCAATTATGTAAAAAAAGGAAACTAGGATGTTGCTTTTGGGTCTGTAGAGCCGCTGCAACATCATTATACAGACAAAATCTGGTACCCACCTGTGTGATCATTGTGGGAGGGTCCAGTTAAATCATACATATGTTGGAATATGGTGCAGCGTTCTTTGCAGGAAAGAGGTGGATTTGTTTGGAAAGATGTTGAAGATATTCAGCGAAAGGAAAAAAAATATGATTAGTGTATATATGATTTCATTTCTTCAAGTTAAAAATGCTGTTTTTAGCCCTGACAAGCATGGCTCCGTGGGTTGGGCATCACCCTGCAAAGTGAAAGGATGCCAATTCGATTCTGTCTGAACACGTGCCTGGGTTGCTTGCCAGGTCCTCCTCAGTCAGGGGTGTATGAGAGAACCCATCGATGTTTTTCTCCCTCCCTTTCCCCTTTTCTGAAGATAAATAAATAAATTATTTTTAAAATACCAGTTTTGGTAGGAAGCCCAGATTTGAATGTAGAAACATTTACTTTACATTTTATATATTTTGGCACTATTTTAATAAGGATGTTTACCTTCGTCTTTTCAAGTACTGTTTTTATTGTCATTTATTTTGAAAAGTTTTTTAATTTTTTATTGTGATTTTTCCTTTGTCTCATAAGTTATTTTGAAATTAAAAAAAATTACCAAATATATAGCTATTTTTAGATTTTTGTTGTGAGCTTTTTTCCCCTCAATCTTAAACATGCTTTATTTCTTTTTTATTTTATTTTATTTTAATTGTTGTACAGTTAGTTCTGTCTTGTACTCCCATCCCAGTCCACCCCCCAGTGCTTTTCACCTGTTGTGAACTTTTAACTTGTGGTCAGAGATCATGCAGTGTCTCATACCTATGCCTACACAGTGTGGTGATAAAAAGCAGACTCTGAAGCCACATGGCTTGGTTCAAATTCCTGCACTGGAACTTTAATGTTGGGTACATTGCTTAGGCCATATCTGGGCCTCACTTTCTTCATCTTTGAGTTGATTTCCTTCCTCATTGGGTTGTTTGAAAATAAATGCATTAATACCTACCGATGTTTAAAATACTGCCTGGTGCTTTAGGGGCCCTGTGTAAGTGTTCGCTGCTGCCGTTATTGTTGTTACTACTACTAATATTACTTCAAATTTACTGATGCATTTTTTTGAATAATGGTAAAGAATTTTGTAATTGCTTTATTGTAAAACAAAGAGTTCTGTGTTAATTGAATCAAGCTAGTCAGTCTGGAAAATAGCACAGCTTTTTTTCCCTTCTCGTTTGCACTGCTTTTAATGTGCTTGATTGATTATTAATTGAGAGAGATGTGTTGAAATCTCCCATCCTAATGAGGGCTTTGTCCAGTTCTCCCTGTTATTTTGTCAGTTCTTATCACATATTTTTGAAGCTCTCTTATATTAGATATTTTCATGTTTAAAATCTTCCTAGTGGATTGAGCCCTTTATCATTTTTTATTTACCTTATCAATCACTGATGATTTTTTTATTTAAAGTGTCTTTTGTTTGATAGTAATAAATGTACACCAGTTTTCCTATGATTGGTTTTTCCCTGGTATATCTTTCTTCATTTTTTCATGTCTTTGTGCTTTAGGTATATTTCTTTACAGAGCATATAGCTAGCTGAATTTTTTTAAGTTTGTAATGCAATATGACAGCCTCATTTATTCAGTGAGTTTTTATTCATTTACATTTAATATAATTGCTAATCTATTTGGATTCGTTTTTGTTGTCTTTTTTTTTTAAGGTGGGGCTGATCTTTGTCCTGCTTCTGTTTTTCTTGTTTTCTTTTTTTTTTTTTAATTAAAAGATTTTATTTTTAATCCTTACCTGAGGATATGTTCCCTGACCAGAGACAGATACAGAAAGACAATGTGAGAGAGACACATTGATCAGTTGCCTCTGCTATGAGCCCTGAATGGGGATTGAACCTATAATCTTTTGGTGTACAGGACAGTGCTCCAGCTAACAGAGCCATACAGCCTGGGGTAAATTCACTTTTAGTATGAAGGATTTTTGGTTGTGGCTTACAAATATTTTTTTTCACCTTTTAAACCTGTGTGAACTCAAATCTGTCTGTGAACAGATTTTCTAAAATTGCTGAGCTATTTGATCATAGCATTTTAGGTAATGCAAATTCAGATTGTTGAAAGAAAATTCTCATAGAGAAGAGAACAAGGGCCTCAGTATCATTTACATATAGATTTGAATTTTCTATTTTTTAAGTCAATTTTTGTATATGCTATTTATCATAAACTTCCTCATTTCTGTTTGGGAAATAATCAAGTCTCAAACTAAAATGCACTTTTAGTATGACAAAAGGTTTACTATTCTAGACCTTTTTCTGTTTTTATAGAGAATATAAATTACTTTTTTATCCTTTGTGAATGAACAAAACTTGTTTTGTTAGCCTTAGAAGAAATTTGTAAGAGCCTTAAGTATTATTTTCTTCACAGTGTGATATTTAAAGTACTTAAAACTATAGGTGGGTGTTGTTTTTTTTTTTTTTCCTTTGGCAGTGCAGAGCAAGCTGCAGTTTCGCTAGAAGCAGGAATGTGAAGGAAGCCTAATTGATTCTGATTTATCTTGTAGGGCAAATGAAAAGGACTAAATGTGCTGAAATTGATGTTGAGACACCAGACTCCATTCTGGTTAATACAAATCTTCGAGCACTGATCAACAAACACAATTTTTCAGTCCTTCCTGGAGATTGCCAACAGCGACTGCTTTTACTACTTCCAGAGGTGGATCGACAGGTGTGTGATTTCAAACATAAGCAGCTTTATAACCCTTCTGAAGCTTCCTTCACTCATTCCCTTTAGAACTCCTTAAGTCTTTTTTAAATAGCTTTCTATGTGTATCTATAAAGAAGTGGTATCAAAGGTACTTAAAAAAAAAACCTTTTTGTAAGTATTTTTCATAGGTTGGCCATGTAAAACTTAAAAAGAAAAATAACTCTTGTCAGAATGTCAAGATTATATTGGGTTGGCTAAAAAGTCCTTTTAGTTTTTTCCATAAAATGAAAGACATTTTTACTAATAATTTCATTGATTTGGGTATTTTGAGTATTTTGGCTATCTCTCACTATTGGCTTTTATTGGGTAGAGGCCAGGGGTGCTGCTAAACATCTTCTAATGCACAAGACAGCTCCACAGCAAGGAACTATTTGGCCGAAATGTTAACACCAAGAAACTTCACAGACCTCTTTTGACACATTTAATCAGTCACAGCATTTTTTTCTGTACACTGCTCAAATCTTGTTTTGCATTTCAACTGTGTTTTTACCTTTCTTGAAATGATAAAGCATAATACTGCAAAAATGTTGCATATTTTCTTCCATCTTCAATATTACAGTGGCCACACAAAAACTCACCACTTCTGATAATTTTTTTTAATTCACACCGATAAGACAGCTGTCACAGTGCAATCTAAAAAAATTATTTCGAATGAAGTCAAAAACAGCTAAGCACTAATAGAACCATCATGCAGAATAAACTAAGCGAGGTTTCTGTTCAACCCAGTAGAATAGTTTGTCTGGCTGTCATATGATGTACTCATCCATAGGATACAGTTCAGGAGGAAGAGTTGTCTTGTTTAAGGCATTAAACGGTTTTGAATGGATTTTTTTGAAGTGATCAAGAATGTTACTTTCATTCTCTTGTTAAATTTTTCTAAAACAAATATTTATTTTCATAATAAAGAACTTTAAAAACTGAATAAAAAGTTACACTTTAAGAAAAAAAAAAAAGGTAGTTAGAAGAAATACCAAAGGTTTGGGAACAGTCTAGGCAGGGGTCAGATTTAGCTTGGTCGGGATAAGGTGAGGATCTGAGCTGCAGGCTTTCATCAGGGAAGAAGTGACTAGCAGTTGCTGCTGCTTCTGATTCTCTGTTTCCTTCTGTGAAAGGAATACGGGACCATTATGATTTTCATTAAGGTTGACTCAATTCTGAACATTTTTTTAATTCAGTATTATTTCTAGAACCTAATGTTTTCTAAGTAATCCGATTGCCCCCGCCTTTTCTAATCATAAAAACAAAATGATAGAAAGGTAGTTTTCCTAGTTTACAGTAAGAGGTAGATGTATTCCTTAGTTTATTGTAAGAAGTTAGTGGAGAATAAGTAAGCTACACAAAATCATCGTAATTGTCTGTAAAGTGAAAACCAAGTGTAATTCTGAGTATCACCTCTCTAGTAGACCTAATTGATGTCAGTTGCATAGTGCTGTGAATCAGCACACATAAAAGCAGGTGGTCAGATTCCATTTCCAAGGGGGTCCGGATAAGTAATGTACACTACCAGCAGTGGGGACAAAGAAGTAAAACTGATCCTTACCAACTAATGCTTTCCCCACTTTATCACATCTTGGAGAAACTGTAGCTTTGCAGATGCCTAATTCTTGCTTGGATCAACTTAAGTGACTGATATTTTGGCTGAGTTTTAGAGAGTATCTTGTTAGGGATTGCTCTCATCTTTTTTAAAGATTTGGGTTATTAGGTTGGGAATAATAACACAGCACCTGACTGAGGTCCTATGTGTAGAACTGTATTCCTCAGAACTGTGTTTTGACTAATGGCCTTTATTTCTAAGAAGGATTGCTACACACAATTTTAAAATTGAAAAGTATCTTTATTATTCAGCTTCTCATAGAGTGGAGTCCTGTGGGGTATTCTTAATAGGTGGTCACTTGGTCTGTCTCTTCCACGTCTATGGAGGAGGGGAGCACATAGTAATCTAAGAAATATTGTTCTTATGTATATAGAGTATGGAATTCAAATTAAATGAAATATAACTTCACTGTCAGATAAAATTCGTAGTGTTTATTATAAAGAATTCTGGTTATTACTAGGATGAAACATTGGAAACCATATGTCAGTGTATGGAGTGTACCCAGTAATGAACAGTGGAAAAACGTTATTTAGACCAGAGAAAAGAAAAAGGGAGGGAACTAGATAAAACACCTTTCTTCAAATATATTGAAGATCTCTCATATGAAAGAGGTAAACTTCTTTTCTCAGAAAGCAATTTATGGGTTGAAATGACATTTTTTAAAAACAGATGGAGCTGTTAAACTGTGGAAAGGATTGATTTGTGATGGAGTAACGTGCTTATCACTGGAATATTTAAGCAAATTTGGATGACTTGTTCTCATAGAAAACCTGTTATCCCTTTTGTTAACTCTGTAGAGTACAACAAACTGTAGCCCTTGGGCCAATTTATAATTCTGTAAATAAAGTTTTATAGGAGTGCAGCTGCTCTCGGTTAATTGTCTATAGCTACTTGCATGCTACAATGGCCAAGCTAAGTGCTTGCAACATAGACTGTATGGCCTGTAAAGACTGAAATATTTGCAGTGTATTTCTTACAGAAAATGTTTACCTATCCTGCTCTAGAGATGGGAAAACAGTGTTGACCCAGATAGACTTAGAATGTAAATGGGTTGAGAAGAGCTCCTCAATCCCCAGGATGTCCAAATGGTTACCTAAATTTTCTTCAAAATACTGTTATTGACTTCGGACTTACATTTAGGTTTTTAATCCATCTAGAATTTTTTGTTATATTGCTCTAAAATTGAGGTTCAACTTTATTTTTTACTGAATGGATAGCCAGTAGTATTCTAACACTACATATATGTAACCTTATTTTCTTACATTTTGAAACACCATCTTTGTTATGTGTTCCATATATTTATATACAGTATATATTTTACAGGTACAATTATAAAGGCAATTTTCCCCTCTTAGTTATTTAATTATTTTTTTCATGTGAACATTACGATCATTTTATTTATAAAAAAATCTGCATAGGGGCCCTGGCCAGGTAGCTCAATTGGGTAGAGCATTGGCCCAATATGCCAGGGTTGGGGGTTCGGTCTCCATTCAGGTGCCCCCCATCACTCCCTCTCTCTCCTTGTCTTTCCCCTTCTTCGTCTGAAACCAGTAAATACTATTTTTTTCAAAATCTGCATAGAGACTATGATATGAATATAGGTGTTAATTTTGGAGAGAATGCCCATTTTATTAAGTTTTTCCACCCAGGTTTTTCCAGATCATGTGTTTTATGCCCTTAAATAAGATTTTGTGCTTTTAAACCAGGAGGAAATCCAAAATCTGTAATATAGAGAAGAATCTTAAAACCTTTTGATATCATGACATCACAAGTCAGTAGACATATTGGGTAAAATATTTTTGATGTGACAGTTTTACTACGAATAATGTGCAAAGGATTCTCACAAATTGATGGCAAATATAAATAATAAATGTACAAAAATGTACAACATTTTAGTATGCAAGATAAAGGGAATTTTTACCATTTCAAAGTGATTGGGTTGGCAAAAATGAAATAGTATGTTAATGTCTATTGTTTGCAGGGTAAAAGATATGCTCATATATTTCTAGTAGAAATGTGAATTATTTTAGCTTTTTTAGAAACTAATATCTAGCTACAAAAAAAATATTTCTGTGCTCTCAGAACCTTTCCCAGCCCTAGCCAGTTGGGTGGAGTGTCATCCCAGAGACCAAAAGCTTGTGGGTTCAGTTCACAGTTAGGACACATACTCAGGTTGTGGGTTCAACCCTGGTCAAAAGCGTGTACAGGAAGGCAACCAGTTGATGTCTTCTCAGTCTTGCTTCCTCGCTCTCTCTGTGTATATATCTCCTCATTTTTCTCTCTCTAAAAGCAATGAAAAAATATTCTCAGGTGAGGGTTTAAAAAACATTTCCCATAGAAATAAAAGCACTAGTTTATTCACCTTTACCAGAATGCAGACAGCAGCTTTGTTGAGTATGGGGAAACAAACTATATATATATGACTAAAAAATTGGTAAATTAATTGAGATACATTCTACAATAAAATAATATGCAAGGAGACTTACAGTCAAGATGGCAGCATAGACAGACATGGTCTACCTCTTTGCTCAACAACATCAAAATTACAACTAAAATACACAACAACCATCACTCAGGACCATCAGAAATAGAGTTGAATGGAACTCTAACAGCTACGGAATTAAATCACATCCATCCAGGCTGGTAGAGGCACAGACACAGAACAGGCTGGACCCTCACCCACATATCATGGATAAAAATTTGGGCAGGGGATACCTTGGGAGCAAGGAGTCCCAGCCTCATACCAGATCTCCCAGCGCAGGGTTCCAGTGTCAGGAAGAGAAGTCTTCACAACTTCTGGCTATAAAAACTAGTGGATTTAGTTGGTGGAAGAAACTGCTGGAACCCTAAGGAATTCTTAACTGAACATGGACTTGCCTACTCAGACTCACTCCCTCTGAGCTCCAGCGCCAGGTTAACAGCTTGAAAGGTACCAGTGGCATACAGGGAGAAACTGAAGTGTCTGGCATCCAGACAAATAGAGGTCATTGTCCCTTTTCTAAACCCTGTCTCCACAGAACTGACAAGCTGGTGCCATATTTGAGACTCCCATCAACCTAGCTAACACTGTGTGACCTACCTTGGAAATCCCCAGAGACTCTGCCCCACTCAGATTATGGGCCCCGCCCAAGATGCTTTTGCATATGAATAGCTGGTTCTGCTTCACAACTTCCTAAATTCTCTCCAACAAGCAACAGCTGGACTCTGTGAGCCCTAGGCCTGACACTGGCAGAAGCCAGCCTAGATTCACAGAGTAGCCTCACCTGGGAATCTCCAAGTCCAGCACAAGTAGCAGCCATCTCAGATTGCTTTATAGCTCAGGTAGGGTGGTCCCAAACAGAACACAGGTGGGGGCTGACCATGGACTGCACTACCCAGGAAAACCCAGGGTCTGCACACCCGGCGGACAACTACAGACAATGTCAGAGCACCTGGTACCACCCTGTGCCGGCACAGCAGATCCTCCCTATATAGAGGGCAGTCCTTGCAGCCGACTGGCCTGGGCAAATCCCTCCCATTGATCTGCCAACAGCAGCCAAAGCTGAACTACAAGAGGAGATTGTACTCAGTCCATACGAAGGGTGCACCTCAAGTACACAATTTGGGTGATAGGAGAAGTTTGCCACTGGGTCCTACAGGACACCTACTACATTAGGCCACACAACCAAGACAGAGAGTCAAAGCAATTCTACCTAATACATAGAAGCAAACACATGGAAGCTGCCAAAATGAGGAGACAAAGAAACATGGCCCAAATTAAAGAACATCAAAACTCCTGGAAGAGCTAAATGATAAATGAGAAGGAGCTAAGCAATCGGTCGGATGCAGAGTTCAAAACACTAGTTATAAGGATGCTCAAGGAACTTACTGAGGACCTCAACAGCATAAAAAAGATCCAGTCAGAAATGAAGGATAAGCTAGTTGAAATAAAGAAAAATTTACAGGGAAACAACAGTAGAGTGGATGAAACTGAGAACCAAGTCAATGCTTTGGTCCAATCAGAACAAGAAGAAAAAAGAATCCAGAAAAATGAGGATAGTATAAGCAGCCTCTGGGACAACTTCAAGAGGTCAAACATATGCATTGTAGGGACACCAGAAGAAGAAGAAAAAGAGAAAGAAATTTGAAATCTATTTGAAAAAAAATAAAGAAAACTTCCCTAATTTGGTGAAGGAAATAGACATATAAGTCTAGGAAGTACAGAGTCCCAATTATGATAGATGCAAAGAGGCCCACTCCAAGACCCATCATAATCAAAATGCAAAAGGTTAAAGATAAACAGAATATTAAAAGTTCAAGAGAGCCCTGGCTGGTGTAGCTCAGTGGATTGAGCACAGGCCTGCGAACCAAACCAATGCGGTTCGATTCCTAGTTAGGGCACATGCCCGAGTTGCAGGCCAGTTCCCAGCAAGGGACACACAAGAGGCAACCATACACTGCTGTTTCTCTTCCCCTCTAAAGATAAATAAATAAAATCTTAAAAAAAAAAGTTCAAGAGAAAAGTTAGTTATCTACAAGGGAGTTCCCATAAGACTGTCAGCTGATTTCTCAAAAGAAGCTTTATAGGCTAGAAGTGATTGGCAAGAAATATTCAAAGTCATTAAAGGCAGGGACCTGCAGCCAAGATTGCTCTACCCAGCAAAGATATCATTTAGAATCAAAGGGCAGATAAGGAGCTTCCTAGACAAAAAAAAAAAAAAAAAAACTGAAGGAGTTCATCATCACCAAACCATTATTACACGAAATGTTAAAGGGACTTATTTAAGAAAAAGATTGAAACCGTGAAAACAATAAAATGGTAGTAAATACATAAGTATCAACAATTGAATCTGTAAAACAAACTGAGCAGACAAGAACAGAGACAGAATCATGGATAGGGAGAGCACTTGAATGTTTACCAGATGGGTTGGGGATGTTGGAGAATGGGTGAAGAGGTGAGGGGATTAAGAACTATAAATAGGTAGTCACAGAATAGTCATAGGGATATAAACTATAGGAAATGGAGTAGCCATAGAGCTTACATGCGTGACCCATGGGTGTGAACAATGGTGTGTTGATTGTCTGAGGGAGTAGGGGGTGCTGGATGGAAGGGGGTCAAAGGGGGAAAATGAGGGCAAGTGTAATAGCATAATCAATAAAACAAAATTATAAAAAGAAATAATGTGCAAGTGTTTCAAAGGTGTTAACAGTATGTCAGTTGACTTGGAGAGACTTCCACGTGTATTACATGAGCCGGATAAGACTTAGAGCAGTGTATGGAACTTGTTCTCAGTTTTATAAAACAAATAATAACCTTTCAGAAGAAAAACTCTTACATTTCTATTTATGTATTTGCAGATTATTTTTTTTTAGTATAGTTAATGGGGAATGAAGTTTAAAGGAGAGGAAGAAGAGGTAAAAAGGAAAGAAATATTTTATTTAAAAGGTTACATTATAACAGAAGTGTCCATAACAAGCGGCATGATGTGATGTAGTTGAGTCTTTTATAAAATTGATTGTACATTCTTTTCTAAAAAGAAAAAAAAAGTCATTACCACGTGGTACGTTTGGCAGTCTTTGTAAGCTTTTCTTGGCTTATTCTTTGGCTCAGGTTGGTCCAGATGGTCTGATGAAGTTAAATAGTTCTGCCCTTAACAACGAGTTCTTCACTTCAGCAGCCCAAGGCTGGAAGGAAAGACTCTCAGAAGGTAAGTGTTTTACCAGTGTTGCCTATCGTCTGTATGCACTTGGAGCTACTGTGAGGGCATACTGGCACCTCTGCACCTCAGTAGGCATTTGAACACTTCTGGAAAGCAAAGGGTGAGATGTTTCTATAGGGTAGAATTAGCCATCTTTTATGAAATACATCGCTAGACTTTTTTTAAAGATTTTATTTATTTATTTTTAGAGAGAAGAGAAGGGCAGGAAAAGAGAGGGAGAGAAACATCAGTGTGTGGTTGCCTTCCATGCGCCCCCACTGGGAACCCAGACGTATGTGCCTACAGGAAATTGAACCAGTGACCCCCTGGTTCGCAGCCCAGGCTCAATCCACTGAGCCACACCAGCTAGGGCCATTGTTAGACTTTTATCTGGAGCTGTGTAACCTGCTTTGGCTCTGACAATATGTTTCTTTTACGGACTTATAGTCAGCTGGGAAACTAAAAAATACATCTGTTTAGGTCCTATTCCTAAAGATTCTAATTCAGTAATTCTAGGTTAAGTCCTGGGAATTAAAAGTTTAATAAGCTACTAAAAGTAAAATAAAGAATTAGAGTTCTTTTTGGTGCTATGAATTATGGTTTGGTAAGCAGTGAGGTAGCATCTTTATTGCTGCACAACCTCAATAAAAGTAACAAAAGGAATCACTAAGAACTTTTTATAAAACAGCTTTATTAAAAACTTCACATACTGTAAAACTGACCCATTGAAAGTGTACAGTTCATTGGCAGTCAGAACACTTTAATAAATAGAGATTGTGTCTGAGACTTGCGGACTGTAGTCCACTGGTTTGCCATTTTTTTGATTTGCGGATATTGTACCAACCTTGCATCCCCGGAATAAATCCCACTTGATTATGGCATATAATCTTTTTATGTATTACTGCATTTGGTTTCTTAATATTTTGTTGAAGATTTTAGCGTCTATGTTCTTCAGGGATATAGGCCTGTAATTTTCTTTGTAGTGTCTTTTTTTGGTTTTGGAAGTAGGATAATGCTGGCCTCATAAAATGAGTTTGGGAGCCTTCTCTCCTCTTGAACTTTTGAAATAGTTTGGTGTTAGTTCTTTGAATGCTTGATAAAATTGACATATGAGGCCATCTGGTTCAGGGCTTTTGTTTGTTAGGAGGTTTTTTATTACTGCTTTAATTTCATTAGTTGTGACCTGTTGGTTCAGATTCTTTGATTCTTCCTGATTCATTTTTGGAAGCTTGTATGTTTGTAGGAATTTATCCATTTCATACAGATTATCCAATTTGTTGGCATATAGTTGTAATACTTTCTTTCAGTCTCAGGTATTTCTTTGGAGTCGGGTGTTACTTCTCTTTGTCTGATTTTATTTGAGTTTTCTCTTTTTTTCTTGACGAGTGTTTATAAAGCTTTGTCACTTTATTTAGCTTTTTTCTCTGGAGGTGTCTTCTGTTCTTTGATTTAGAGCATGTTTCTTTTTCTCTCCATTTGGTTGCCTCTTTGTGTTTTTTCTATGTATAAGGTAAATCTACTGTGACTCCAGTCTTGGTAGGGTAGCCGTATGTAAGAGGTGTCCTGTGGGACCCAGTGGTGCAGTCTCCTTGATCACCTGGGCTGGGTCCTTCAGAAATGTCCCTTTTGTGTGTTATGAGGGCCTTCTTGTTGTGAGTGAGTCTCGATTGCTATTGGCCCATTTGACTCTCAGGCTAGGCTGGCTGACTGTGAGGATCAACCCTGACCAGAGCCATGAGCTGCTATAAAGATCCTGTCCAAGATGAAGTGAAATTCACCTCAGCAGGATCTGGTGCCTGCTTAGATCTCCCCTTGTATATTCTGCTTGGGAAACTAATTGGATCCTGCTATGATGTTGCCTGAAACCAGCCACTGAGTGTATTAGTTGTAGGGCCTCTTGGGAGAGACTCTACTGTTGCCCAATGTCAGATGTTGCCTGTAAGTGGCCCTGGGCAATGTGTCTTGAGTTACGAAGTGACCCACAATTTGTTGCTGCCTCTGCCAGGCCTAGGTGAGCACGGGAAGGGCCAGGCTATGCACCAAGACTGGCTGGCTTTTACTAGCACCGGTCTCAGGGGCAGGTCACCAAAAGTCTTGAGGTACTCTGAGATCTGCCTCTCCCTGACTCTACCTCCCAGCTGCCTGCTAAGCTCAATCCCTGAAAGAGCCTATGGTGGTACTTGAGTTGCGTGAGGTAGGTTCTCAATGAATCACAAGATAGGGGTGAGTTGTGTTCACTGGGGTATACCAAATCTAGCAGCCGCCTGCTGGGCGCTCACATACTTTGTAGTGGGGCAGTGTGTCAGGGTGTCGTCAGGGCAAGGCCAATAGAGTTTATCAGGCCCAAATAGTCCAAGATTTGGCTGTGTGGAATGTCAAGGGCTCTGCACCCATGGGGCATGTCCTAGACCATACAGATCAATCTGTCCAAGATTCTTCTGGGAGGCTGAACTCAGCAGGGGGGTGGCTAGGAATCAGGAAGGTGAGGCCAATGGATCTGTTGTGAGGGAGAGGTGCTGGTCAGGATGGGGGAAGGTCAGGGGAGTGGCCCCTACTTTAGAGACACACAGCTCTTCCAGATTCTACCCAGACCTTGGCAGGTTGGAGCCACCAAGAGTTGGGTGGGAGGGGCTAGTGGATCTCCTGTGAAGGGGAAGCAGCAGTCAGGTTCATGGGAAAGTGGGGAGAATGATGCCTACCTGAAAGCCACACGAGTCAATCACTGACACCCGCTGATCTGCCCAGACCTCTATACCCTGGACCAGCCAGATTCCTCTCAGGGTGCAAGCTCTGCAGGGTGGGGTGAGAGAGAGCCCAGAGGTTGGGGTTGTTGTTTACCCCCAGGCTAATGCCATATGGAGGGGACTGCTCCAACCAAGAAAGATGGTGTCTGCAGTGTGGGAGAATGACTCAGCACAGGGATCATGGCCATTGTCCCTTCAGCTCTCCCTAGAACCACAAACCCCAGTCTCTCTTCATGCGACTCTAATGTGTTCTGCCCTCTCTCTGTCTGCCAGGATCCCAGGATGATGGCTGCAAACGAGATTTTGTGTGTTGGCCCTTTTAGCAGACTCAATCTTGCTCTGTGGACAGAATCCCTCTTGATTTTTATAGCCAAATGTTACGTGGGTGCTTCCTCCTGGCTCTAGTTCTCTGGGTTGGGGACCCTGGCTTGGGATTGAGACCCCATACTTCGCAGGGGGAACCTGTGCAGGTGAGGTAGCCCTCTGGAAATTAAGCTGCCTCCCATGGGAGGGGAGCCAGCTCTTTTTGCAGCTCTGTTCTTCCTACCAGTCTTGATGTGGCCTCTTCTGTAAATGCTTGGTTATAAGACTTCTCTTCGGTTAGTCTTAAGTTAGTTATGCAGGTTGGTTGCTCTGTATTTTAGTTGTAATTCCAGTTTGGACCTGGGAGGAGGTGAGTGAATGTACCTTCCACCTATTCCTCTGTCATCTTTGGATCTCGTCCTTTTGTTAAGTTCCCTCAAGTGGTTCTAATATGCAGTCATTATTAAAACCACTATCTGTGTTAAAGGAAGTGTGGAAAGCTTTAGAAGAAATACATTTATTAAGGAGAGCATTAGGAATGCTAGATACATTGACAATTAAGAGTTAATTGATCGGCTAATTAATAGCTATATTGTTCACTGAAATTTTTGACTTTTCTCTTACTCTTTTTCTTTTTAGAACCATTTCTGTGTAGAAGGGATCCTTTGCTGATTACTTTGGTTCTTTCTCTTACTTAAAGATTTCGTGAGCAGAGACCCTTTTTTCCTGAAAGAATTGAAATCACCATAGCACTTTAAAACATACTCATTACCAGTGCCTTTCTTGAAGAATAATTTGATAAAGGATCTATGACTTCCAAACCCCCATTTTTTAAAGTAGGTATTATTATCATTATTCACAATGATACCTTGATTATTATCAGTGTCGTATTTTTTTCATATGAGCAGTCACTGCTATACCTATAGTCAAGCGATAATATTTTTTGAGTAGCAAAACTGAAAACTATACATCTGAATAGAGTTCAATACATTAAATACTTTTATTCCCCTTTCTACTATTATACACAGTAGACTCTACAAAAGACCACAAGTTCTGGGTTGGATTCTGACAACCAAATTCCTCTTTTCCTCTTCCTATGCTCAGGACTGTGATTTCCAGAGTTTCCTAAAACTTTTTGTTTCCCTCTTCTTACTCCCAGGAGGTTTTAAACTTCAAGCCTGCCATTTTCACTTCTTATTTCCCAGTGTCCTGGGTATTAGAGTGTAAAGGGAACAGCCTTTTTGAGCCACAAATGTGAGGATGGTCTACCAAGCACACTGACTGTTTTCTGCTGATGGGCTGGAAAGGATTGATGTGGTTGGTAGTGTATGCAAAGACACGGCATATTCAGAGCAGTTGGCACATTGTCCACCTTGTTGCTAGGGCATCAGACTGGTACAGTTAGAAAACTAACAACTCCAAAATAACTTTCTGCCTTTTTTTTCTCGAATCTTAAATACTTTCAATACGGGCTACAAAAGTTCATTATATAGTTAGAGATGAAAGGCTTAGAGCACAAGTTCCCTTGGAGAAACAGAACTTTAAAATAATGAAATGCCCAGTGGCATTATTTACTGAAAGCTTATAAGTATTTTTCCAGTGGAAAGCAATTAGAAATTCACAGTGAATTATAAATCTTTGGGGATTATGATGTTTGGAGCAGGAGGGAGGGAGGTACTACAAGGAAAGCCCAGGAAGGAGACCCAGTTGACTTGAGCCACGTACTAAAAACTACATGGGGTGTGCAAGTATTTTTTGTTTCACCTGTTTGCATTTAGGGTACTCCCTTACAGTGAGGAATTTGGGCAACTATATATTGCTTTCACAGAATGGTAATCGGACTCCTTTATGAGGTTTTCATGATTTACAAATAGTTAAAAGTTGCAGTGTGTTTGTATTGACTATCTTTTTTTCTTTTTGGTACATTATAGGTGAGTTTACACCTGAGATGCAGGTGAGAATTCGACAAGAGATTGAGAAAGAGAAAAAAGTAGAGCCCTGGAAAGAACAATTCTTCGAAAGCTACTATGGTCAGAGGTAATATCAAGATAGGTTCTGTTAATTCCTCTGTGTCGTGCGGTACTTCATCTTATTACCTTTCCAGAATATCTAGTCCTCAGTTTCCCTCTGCTTTTTTCACCATTTCTTTTTCACCAAGAAAATGTTTTCTCTATGAATCTCAAGTGCACAAAGTTGGATTACTCATAACCTTTAGCTCTTAAAACATTACCATTGGATTTTAATTATCTTGAATTGGAGTCTTTCTTTGAATCAGTTGGCTTTTCTTTCAGTAACTTTGTAATATATAAGACTACTGAAGTTCTGCATGTTTCTTATAGTAGCTAATTTTAATCCCATAACGTAGTAACATCTAGATCACTGAGGAATCCTAGGAATCCTGTACTAAGGACTGTGATATCCAATTTTAATTAAACAGCCTCTCCTTTTTAAAAGGCACCCCTGGAGATATACGAGGTCTGTCCAGAAGGTATCCAGCCATGTAATATGAAAAATAGAGACATTTATTGAAGAAGATACAAGATACAAGAAACATTGCACATAAGACAATGACGCCTCAGTCCCCTTCAATATAGGCACCTTGGGACCTCACACAGTTCTCCCAATCGCCATCAGCTGCCCCGTCGTATTTTCCTGATATTTCATCGACAGTCTGAAATCTCTTCCCTTTCAAAGGTGATTTTAGTTTTGGGAAAGCCAGGAGTTGCAGGGCATCAGGTCTGGGCTATAGGGGGGCTGAGTCACCTGGGTGATTTGATGTTTCACCAAAAAACTCTGCACGAGACATGATGCATGAGTGGGCACGTTGTCGTGATGAAGCTTCCAATCACCAGTTGCCCATAGCTGCAGCCTTTGAAAAATCCCAATAATTTCTAGCTGGAGGAATGTTCAAGCTTAATGCAAAATTTGATGCAGATTTGTTGCTCTACTTGCTCAGTCATTTGGAATGTGGTGGCCACACACCACACATGCTCACACAGCGGCAGTTTGACACCTCCACTGACTAGTACAGTGAAGTCACTGTTCACATATGTGCATTCTGGTCCATTCTCCTTGGCTGCCAGGTTACATCAATGTCTTGCAAAGCATTCTTACATTAACGATGGCTAGACTTTTTCTGGACAGACCTTGTATATTTGAAACAAGATATAAATCCTGTTCTAAAGGGGCTGTGGTCCAAATCAGTGGTTTTCTAATAAAAAATCCAAATGAAGTCTTAATGGGGGACATTGAAATAGGTGACAGTGGAGCTGTTTTGTTTGAAATAGGGTTGAACACCCAGAGTCTAACTTGTTAGTCTCCTTTCGTTCCTCTGCATGCCTCATGGCTGCCCTTCAGGGAGACTCCGTGACCACCACTTGAGAACTGTTGGCTCTGTTCCTTATCTTCAAATAGTGTTCATTGACCCCTTCATGGCCCTTTAGGAAATGATTCCTATTCAAGTTAACATTCTCATATACTGATTTTTTTATGTTCTTTGTGTGAGCTGAGTTCTTACATAGAAATGATGGTGTGTGTGCATTTAGACCATTATTATACATGTCAGGTATTCAATAAATATTGTTCATTTTTTCCACATTAGGTAGATAGAGCATTACAATAGTTGTTGTAGCCTTCTGTTTTCAGCTCTTACTTTTTTCAGTTTATAGAAAGAATTTTAAAAATTAATTTATTGTTTTAGGGGGCGGGGAAGAGAGGGAGAAAGAGATGGAGAGGAAAATCAGTGTGCAAGAGAAATGTCTATTGGTTGCCTCTTGCATGTGCCCCAACTGGGGACCTGGCCCACAACTCAGGCATGTGCCCTGACTGGTCATTGAACCAGCAACCTTTTGTTTTGCCAGATGACGCTTAACCCACTGAGCAATGCCAGTCAGGCCTGGAAGGAATGTTTCTGGTTCCTGTTGAGTTTTGTCCTTGTCTCTTCCATCTCAGAGGTGCAGTATTGATTTTTTGAAGTCACCAGAGGTCTCCGTTGTTTCTGCCTGTTAAACAGTATTCTAGAATTCATAAACCAGAAACTGAACCCATAGGCTCAGAATGAAACCCAGCTCTCCCAAATGGGAGGCAAGAATTCTACCACTGACTCATCAGTGCTTCCTGTTAAACAGTGTTCTAAAACATTAGGAGGAGTCTCTAGTGTGATGCTGCAGCAAATGTGGCCTAGCTCTTAGGATAGCTCAGGCACTGGGTCTCAGAATTGTAGGGTTATACCAAGAGAAACTTAAATAGGCTTTCCAAAACTCAAGAGTTAAAATCTCAGCCTCTGGAGAACATTGACAGCCAGCTTTCCTATTATCCCTTCAGGAACTCGTGGGGTTTTTTGAGCTAGTCCCTCTACAGGTACTACAGAGCAGAGCTAATCACAGTCCAAACCCACAGTATCAGGGTGTGTGGGTCTTGGCCTTCTTTCACTTCCCTTGTGGGTAGTCTGTGATGCATGTCTCTAGACACTGTGGCCCCTTTATAACAGGAAATAATAACAATAATTAACACTACTGAACTTTTATTATCAGTGAGGTACTGTTGTAAGTACTTTTACATGCATTAACTTAGTTAATTATCATAGCAACACTATGAAATGATTGACCTCAGTGCACAAGTGAAGAAACTGAGGCACAGAAGGCTAGTCACTTACTTTAATGTCACATGGATAGTCAGTAGTATCAGAGCCATGATTTGAATCCAGGCACTCGGGCTCCAGAACCTTCACTAAAAATAATAATGAAGATACTATGTGAAGAGAACCTACTGTGTCAGGTTCCTCTATGCATTGCCATATACCATTATTTCATAATGCTTTCAGTAACATAGGCTGTTCCTCAAATAGAATCTTTCTTTCTTTCACCTTTTAGTTCTGGCCTGAGCCTTGAGGATTCAAAGAAATTGACAGCTTCACCCAGCAATCCCAAAGTAAAGAAAATCCTAGCTGAGCAACCAAAATCCTTACTTCCTTCAGAGGCCTCTCCTGTCAGTGTAGTCCCTGTAATTCCTCAGGTAGAGCCTAAAGAAGAAGTAGTGCATATGCCATCACCCGTCCGAAAAGAAGAGCATGAAAGCCAAGATAAGGTACAGCCAGACTCTAAATCCACAGAGCCCCCACGTTCCTCTACTAGGGATACACATGAGCTTTGTGGCATTCTTCCCATCAAGTGTCCAAAGGATGAGGATGTCTTGGAACAGAAGCCAGTTGCCTCTGTTGAACAGGAATCTGAGAAAGAGAATCATCTCACTACAACTTCTAATTATAATAAAAATGAAAGCCAAGAAGCTTTAGTTAAGTCTCCAAGCAAGCCCAAGAGTCCTGGAGTGGAGAAATCAATAATGAAGCCCATAATAGAAGCAAGTGCACAGGCGACCACTGTGAAAGAGCCTTCATCAGCTCTGGTTGATCAAAGCCCAGAAAGCCTCAAGAGGAAATCTCTGACCCAAGAAGAAGCCTCTATGAGCTGGGAGAAAAGGCCACGTGTCACTGAAAATCGCCAGCACCAGCAGCCATTTCAAGTCTCTCCACAGCCCTTTCTCAGCAGAGGAGACAGGCTCCAAGTGCGGAAAGTACCACCTCTCAAGGTAAGAGAATGGGAAGAACTGAAAGAGAGAGGTGGCCTGAACACTAAGTTCTTGGTCATACCTTCCAAATTTCAAGTAATTTGTAGTATTTCTTAATGCAGATGCAGTTGTGTATATTTGATATACATATAACTGTGGTCTTATATGAATGAAATTATTAACAGCCATGTAGATCTTCATTTCTACAGATCTTTGTTGGCATTTGAATAAGTAAGGTACCTGGATATGATCTAAACCTCCTCCACCTGCCCCCTGCTGGCTACTGTTTTTTCTTAAGACAGTTATGGAAAATATTGTGTCTTGTGGCAAAATAAGAAGTATGATGATAAACGTAAGGCTATTGGTATGATGAAGAGATCACATATTTGTACCAAGAGTCATGATATTTAAGTGTACCTTGGCCTTTTTCTTATACTGCCATAACTGATTTAATGTTGTGTGGGTCTCAAGCTACCTTTAGTTCCATCCTTTTAAAGGAAATGTGTGTGGTTCCATGACTCACCACTGGTTACTTGAAGGACATTGCTAAGGTGAAATAGTCTTGCTAAGCTCTACTGCTTAGGATATGTCAATAATTTCCATCTTAACCTTGTATTGCTATGTGTCAAATCTTTCAAATTCCTATAGCAGTGTCTCTACCTCAGTATGGTAAAGACTGCATCTAATCGATCGGTAGTGTACCTTTGAAAACCCAAATACATTTTTACTTTTGATCTTAAGGTTTATTAATACTTGGGCTTATGCCTAGAATCAGTTTGCAGTCCTTTCATTCATTTAATTACTAATTTATTAATACTTTTTTGTTAATAGTATTTATTAATACCATTGTGTCTATGATGAGCCCAGGCACCTTATATTCATTCACAGTAGGATATAAGTAGAAAAATAAGCCAGGGGAAATACTCCCCTTCCCCCCTTTTTAAATTTAATTTAGGTGAATCAAAGTTAGTTCTATCAGGAAATACCCTTTGGAAACATTCAGTTACTAGACTTGACCCATTTTTTTTTTTTTTTGCACCATGTTACTCCTAGTTCTCATTTTGCTTCTTATTAATAGTATGATGTTCTTTATAACTTTTTATTTTTAAGATTTATGGTTTCAATACTTAGGAATCTCTCCTTATTTATTGATAATTTTCTTCTATGAATATACTGTCACGATTTGCCAGATGTTCTGATTTATATGATAATTACTTTTACTTTTCTTACAAAAATATTAGGAACCTTTATTTAATGAATGTCAATCAGGACTAATCTCCAGGCCTGAGAGATGAGTTACACTTTAGGTTTTAACTGGATATAAATGACACTTGGTAAGATCCATCATTTTTATTTCCTCACCTGTGAAGAGCCTGATTTACAAGATAGTCTACTAATCCAAAGAGGCTCAACGCTAAAAACTTGAACCCATTGTGACCAAGTTAGCGCTGTTTAGTTTTTTTCCTTTAACTTCTCCTTCCTCATCCCCTCAAAAGGCTTTCTATCAGAAGTTGCTTTTGTAAGTATAATTTTACCTTAGATTCTATTTCAAATCTTGCTTTGAGACAAAGCTTAAATCAATTTATAATGAAACAATATCTTTTAAACAAAATTTAAGTGGAAAAACAAAATTTGAATTTTATTACAAATATTATACATATACATGTATATAGTCATGTATGTTATACATGAATATAATGTGTGTGTATGTGCACGTGCACAACACACACAGACGGGAAATTCCAACACACATTGTAATTTTTCCATTCGGTATACATTTCAAAAGAGAAAATCTTAATTCCTTTTCTCTGCCAGGGTTAGGGCTTCTCAGTAAAATTACTATTATTGTATACCTAGACAACTTTGAATGGTTTTGTATTTAGAAAGTGTAAGATCTCATTTATTCCACATAAACAGGTAATAGGGCTGTTTACACAAACAATTGAAAATCGTTTTAACAAGTGTTAAGACTTTTCATTTTAACCACTTTAATGATTGTCATTATTTATTCAACATGTTATTAATTTTCAGTCATTGTGATAGATATCATTTACTGTGTTGGTTATGTTGTTACTGTTAAGATTATTTTAATGCAAGGTTGTTTGTCTCTGTGTACAGTTCCCTTAAATAGCTGTGCTTTTAGTTTTTTGTATTCAGTTTTTTAGTTTCATGTATAGTTTTCCTGAATTGGTGGTCCTGTCTAGATAATATTGCCAAGGGGTGACAGTTACTTCTTTCTTACTGTGAGCAGCTTCTGAAGTACTGTGGGCAATTAGATGTAGAATAGATTCAGGTTTAAGAGCAATTAGGTATATCTCATGATGTCAAATATGTGGACTTTGTGATAAATGCTACAGAATCCCACAGCTTTCATGTCTGAATGACAGAGAATCAGTTTTTTAGGACTGCTAACCTTTTGAGAAATGGGTACTGCAAATAATGAACAATCTTTATTGACTCTATTATTCTTAATTTTAAGGGGTTCCAGAAACATGACATTCATATTCTTAGAGCTTAGTGACTTAATTATTCTTCTTTTAAGTTATTCTTCCATAGAACATCTGTAACAGTTATTTGCTCCTTTAAACTCTTGATGCATTCTAATTAACTCCAGTAGCTCTCAAAGTATTGTTCAAACAGGAGCAGATTCCTTTCAGATACAGTATTTTTTTTTTAAAGATTTTATTTATTTTTAGAGAGAGGGGAGACGGGGAGGGGGATGGAGAGGAAATATCAATGTGTGGTTGCCTCTCAAGTGCCCCTCACTGGGGACCTGGCCTGCAACCCAGGCATGTGCTCTAACTGGGAATCTAACCAGTGACCCTTTAGTTTGCAGGCCAGCACTCAGTTCTCTCTTTCTTCCTCCACGTGCTCATTTGAAAATGCAGATGCCATAGAAAGGTTTATATCTTAAATGATAAGCAGTTGTGAGTAGTTGTGACATTAAAAGAGAGTTGAGAAGAAGTGTGGGGATTTGAGGTGGCAGAAGTGGGTGTTAAGGGAGAGAAAGAGTCTTTGGTATCAGAAGAGGAGGTGGAAGGAACCTAAAAAAAAAAATTGTGCTGCTGTCTGCATGATTTGGTCTCTTAGCAGAGACCTCCCGTCTTCATCCCAGGTGTTGTAGTGTCATCTTACTCTAAAAATGTAAGTGTTAGTGAAATTTTGCTATTCTTGTAAATGAAAACTAAGCCCTGTTGGTTTCCGCCTCCCCCCCTTTCTTCTTTCAGATCCCGGTCTCCAGAATCTCCCCCATGCTGTTTCCTACATCGCAGGTCTCTCCCAGGGCTCGTTTTCCAGTCTCCATCACTAGTCCTAACAGAACAGGAGCCAGAACTCTTGCAGACATCAAGGCAAAAGCCCAACTGGTCAAAGCACAGAGGGCAGCAGCTGCTGCTGCAGCCGCAGCTGCTGCAGCCGCCTCAGTTGGAGGGACCATTCCAGGACCTGGCCCAGGGGGTGGACAAGGTCCAGGAGAGGGTGGTGAAAGGAAAACTGCTAGAGGAGGGAGTCCAGACTCAGACAGAGTCAGAGAAACTGGAAAGGGTCCCACACTGGAACTGGCAGGAACTGGAAGCAGGGGAGGTACGAGAGAGCTTTTACCCTGTGGTTCAGAGACTCAGCCCCAATCTGAGACCAAGATCCCAGGCCAGGCACAACCTCATAGTGTCTCTGGAGCACAACTACAGCAAACCCCCTCAGTGCCTCCAACATCTGCCATCAGTGGAGCATGCACAAGTGTCCCCTCACCAGCTCACACTAATGCACCCCCACCAGCTTTAGGGAAATTGAATAATGAGAAACTGAGTGCCACTAGGACAGCAGCCACAGTGGCCTCTCTTAGCCACCTCCAAGGGCCCAGTCGTTGCAGGCAGGAGAAAGTACCTTCTACTCCAACAGGTCCTGCTCTAATCTCAGGTGCCTCACCTGTTCATTTTGCAGCTGATGGCACAGTTGAGCCCAAAGCAGGTTCTAGTAAGAACACACCAAACTCTTCAGCCTCAGCAGAGACAGCTGCCAGGGCTTCAGTGGATATGACTTCCTCCCCTTTAACATCTTTATTAATAGCAGCCACTTTAGAAAAACTTTCTATACCCCAGGTCAGTGTAACTGTAGCACCTACTGGGTCAGTTCCATCCTCGAGCACTTTGCCAGCAGCATCTAGCCTTAAAACTCCAGGAACTTCTTCAAATATGAATGGACCCATTTCACGGCCAAGCTCCAGTATCCCTGCTAATAATCCTTTGGTCACTCAGCTGCTCCAGGGCAAAGATGTTCCCATGGAGCAAATTCTGCCTAAACCGCTCACCAAAGTTGAAATGAAAACTGTTCCACTTGCTGTAAAAGAGGATATTGGGACAGGAGTACCCATAGGCACCAACGCCATACCGGAAAATGGCCCCAGAGAGGAAGTTCATGAGAGGCCTTCCCATCCAGCTCTACAGCAACTAGGTAAAACCTTACAAAGTAAGCATCTCTCCCAGCTTCCCAGACCCTTTCAGCTCTTTTCAGGTAAGGATCTAAGAGACTCGAGCATTGATGCAAACCAAGAAGGACTCAGTAAAGCAACCCAAGATCAGATCCTTCAGACTCTTATCCAAAGTGTTCATATTCAGAGACAGAATGTTCTCTCTTTTGTGCAGCCCTCCCAGTTCAACTTAACTCACTCAGGTTTCCCGTTAGAAGACATCTCCACAAGCCAGCGGTTCATGCTGGGTTTTGCTGGCAGAAGGACTTTGAAACCTGCAATGGCAGGTCACTACTTACTTAACATTTCCACTTATGGCCGGGGCTCAGAGAGCTTTAGGAGGACCCATTCTGTAAACCCCGAAGACCGTTTTTCTTTAAGTAGCCCCACTGAGGCCTTGAAAATGGGATATCCAGATTGTAAAAATGCAACAGGAGATAGTAGCAGTGGCAGAGAAGAAGATACCGATGAGGAAAGTACTGATGATGAGCAAGAATCTGTCATGGTGAAGAAGGAGGACCTGGCTTCCCAGAGTTCTGGCAAGTGTGAAGCAAGTTCAGGCCCCTACAGTAGAGAAACCCTACCCACTGATTGTTTAGCTAAAAATAATGTGAAGGCAGAGATACCAGTGCATGAGCAAACCACTGTAAGCAAGGAGAATTATCTGTTCACTCGAGGCCAAACATTCGATGAAAAGACCCTTGCCAGAGATTTTATTCAAGCAGCACAGAAGAAAATGGCTCATGCAGTGAGAGGTAAGACAATGCATAGCAGCCCTGAGCTTTTCAATTCCACTGCTCTTCCTCCACCTGCAAACAGCCCCACCCATCAGCCCCTCCTCCTTCCACCACTGCAAACCCCAAAGCTGTATGGGGGCCCTACACAGATTGGGCCAAGCTACAGAGGCATGATCAATGTCTCCACCTCATCTGACATGGACCATAACTCTGCTGTCCCAGGGATGCCTGACTGTAGCCAGGTATCTAGCAACGTAAGTGATGTCATGTCCTTTTCAGTAACTGTCACTACCATCCCTGCTAGCCAAGCTATGAATCCTAGCAGCCATGGCCAGACCATTCCTGTTCAAGCATTTCCTGAAGAGAACAGCATAGAGGACACGCCTTCAAAATGTTACTGCCGATTGAAAGCCATGATCATGTGCAAGGGGTGTGGAGCTTTCTGCCATGATGATTGTATTGGCCCTTCTAAACTGTGTGTCTCCTGCCTTGTTGTTCGATAAAGAGACTGGAAAGAGAACACGCTGTAAAGAAGGCAGGAAGGGAAGAGTTGACAAGGTGTGTTTTTTGTGTCCTTTTGGAATCACAGAAATAAGTGGATTTCAGTTGTCAAAAGACATGTTACTTAATCAGGAATACAGAGTGCAGATCTTATATTTTAGAGGACGAGCACCTTGTATAGTAAGTCTAAGTCAAGCAAGACTGTATTTGTGACAAGTTTGCACTTACAAAATCATGTACATAAGTCACATTTTGTTTTAACATTTTTTCCCAAGTGTTTAGGTAATAATGTATTACTTTGGATTCAAGTTTATGTTCTCTACTTCATGTGACTTTGAGAAAAGTTTAATGCCATGCATGGTGAAGGGAAGCTTGTCTCCTTCTGTACTTTCCTAAGAGGCTAGAAAGAGGAAGGAATGAACGAATGGTCTGGAGAAATCACCACTCATGCTGACTGTATCCTCCTGTAGGCTTTACATGGATTATTCAGCTTTTGCGGAATATGGATTCAGGGTTTGCTCAGTCCCTTTACCTTGGATGCAGCATTCTCAAGTTCCAAGTTTTTGATAAGGTATTAATTTCACAGCTAGTACTTCAGACTCTGAAAGCTCTGACTTGGTTCTTGGCTTCCATAAGCCAGTGCTATTGCCAAGCACTCTGCATGCAATTTGTGTGCCTCTGCTGTTCCTAATCCCACTACCCTGCCCTGAGATAGTGAATGCAGTCCATGAAGGGTATGCTTCTCTGGCTCCTCGTGTTACCATAGCCTGGGCAGGGCAACAGTTCCAGCAGTAATGTCCATATTAGACATGGGAGCTTAAAAGCAGGTTTGAAATACTAGTATAAAATTAACAGGAAAGTGTTAGCAATAGGGTGATTTTGAACTGTTTTGTTGGGCCAGTGGAGTAAAGGTGCAGAAACTGAACATGAAGAACTTTGGAAAAGGATTTTAACATTAGAAATAAGGTAGCCTCTTCTCTTTCAACCCGTTACCTAATGTTCTGTAGTCAGCTGTTGCTGTGGGTAGAAAAGCTCATTAATGCCACATTTGCTCATCCTGTTAAACCTATTTTGACCTCCCACACATCTGAGGAGTATGGAGTAATCTTTGAAGACATATATGCACAGACACACAGTACATGTCAGGTTCCTTTCCTACTTTAGAAATACGTCCCCTGTTTGGGGTCACTATTGTCTATGCACTAGAAATTTCTAATGTAAAGGGGCTTCAATGGATGGCCAAGGGAACATCTAGAAAGGAGAAAATTACCTCCAGAACTTTGTTGTTTGTTCTTGTTTATTTTCTCTTTCCTTTTGTTGTGGTGTTAAGCCTGTATCTAGTGACTAAAGAATTTTTTAGTACATATGTTTAGGTCATGGTTAAAGAACATTAAAATAAGTCTACAGTTTACCAGAACTTGCTATTATTAAACAATCGGGTATTGTCAGTGTGCATCATTTTGCATATTGATTTCAAGTGTGTAAAGTAAAAGTTCTACTGTAACCTAGTACAGTCGTAATTGTACTTAATATTCAGGATGTGATATTTACAATGTTCAGAATAGTGTAAATTTTTTAAGTAAGCCACATTCCAGGTTAGGAGAAAGTAGGCAGTAATAATCTTTGTTTTGCCCTCTCCTCCCATCCTTCCGTGTTACACACTTTCATACTCCATAAAAAACTCATTACTTCACAATTTTCTGTTTTTGGTGGCCCAAAGCAAAAAGAGAATTAATAGCTCTGTTCTTGTTTCAGCCAAGACAATATGATGTCCTTCTAAGTTCCCTTTTTCTCCCAGTACACATGTAGCTAAAGAGAAATGAAAGTGGCAAGGATCCAGGGATAAGGTTTTTCTCCTTAACCAGGTTCCTCCTCATCCAGGAACCAGTAAGAAATAGAAACCGTGGTTCTCTTTCCAGACTTTCAGTGCCCTGGATAATTGGGGGGAGAGGTGCTAGTTAAAACTTCCCATGCCCAGCTTTTGCACTCCCCACTTCAGTGGCGGGATTGAAGGCTGGTCTGCGTGCCGGAAGTTGTAGTTGTTGAGGGTTTTAGAACTGACCACATGCTGAACAGTTACCAGTTTGGATTGATTAAAGTGGCTTTTCTTCTTTGCACCTTTCCTGAATCTGAGGATGGATAGACTATATAGGAAAGGAGGAAAGGCATCAGGGATTTCCAAGTTCATTTAGAGAGCAAACCATATTGTGCCTGTTCATCTTGACCCAGGTTCTTACAGACGGTCGTAAGATTTACTGCTCACCAGATTTTTTTCAAAAGTAATATAATACCCGGCTTATAAAATACTCGCATTTATGAATGTCCCTAAAATTGTCAGCTAGGTACACTGCCTCAATATTGACCAAATGAGAGAACAGTTAGGTTCTCTTGGGTTGGTGGTAAATTGAATGAAGTCCATTTATCAATTTGCTTCAAAACAGTGGTTTCAAGTGGAAAGTCATGAGCTGAGCAGGAAGAAAAAGTTACAAACTGACTTGAAAATAAGACAGAAGGAACAAGAAAATCGTTCAAGTATGGTACTCTGGTACCATTAAAGCAATTTTTATCTTAGAGTTTCAGAATTACTTCACCATTCAAGTCAACCTAGTAAGTGCTGAGCTTACTTTTGTGGTACTAAGTTGGCACTGCTTCCAGTCACTAGTTGGGTCTTGGGCCTGACGCGAATGCCTCCGGGCTGTGCTTCAGTACCTCCCGTGGCAGGTTACCTTGGGAGGCAGCATTAACAGTGCACGGTCTCAGTCTTGCTTATGACTGTTGTGAGTTGTCTAGTAGAGAAGGCTCCCTGAATCTTAATCTCAAAGAACTTTGACTAAAATTCTCCATCCAGTTAAATACAAAATAAAGCCAAATAACCTGGAGTTGTTTGCTTTTATTCCTTAACTCCTGTGCTCGAAATACTGAAGCTTTCTGTGGTATCCCATGTAACATTTTAAAGAATAAGGCCTGACTAATGCATCCTTTTCCTGGGGTAGGGGAAGCATACTTTTATGGGCACACAGATGTAGTTGTTTAGGAAATTATCTCAGATTTAAATAAATAGCCAAAGGAAGACCTCATTGCCTTCCAGGTGAAGGTGTAAATTCATACATATTAATGACCTGACATTCATCATCCTAATTGCTTATTATTGCCATTTTCTGCCTTAGAGTCCTTTGAAAAACTTCTGGGTGTAATGATTTGTTGTAATGAAGGGGTCTTCTTTGGTCATTACACTGCTATTTATTTCTAGAACTCACTGTCAGTGAGCATTGCCAGGGTTGTCCTACTCTCTCATCTAGGAGTTTGACTTCATGACAAGAAGGGAAAAGTCTCCCCATTGCATTACAACAATGCTAAGTACAAAACTTGGCCAAGGGTAGTTTTCAGCTCAGTTTATAGAATTGTCCAAAGAGACTGAGAAACATGATGATAGGCAGGGACCTTTCCTACCATGTTTCAATACCTACATACCTGTTGAAAGAAAACAATAGGTAAAAACATTTCCTAAAGTTGAGGAGCTTCATAGATTCTTGGTTACTTTATTTTTTATTAATGCTTTACATTTGATACAACTATTAAAGATCAATTTTAAAAATAGCTTTCCAGTAATATATTTTAAGTAATATATATTTTAATATCTATGTAAAAAGTGACAGTGGAAGACTTTGAATTTCTCATGTATGGTCTGTTTAATGTAGGACCTCACTGTTAAGGCACAAATGATTTCAGAGGAAGTTACTCTAAAGATACTCAGATTTTTTCCAAAAAACGCAATAAGGGGGATAGTTTGGGAGTTTATTTTTATTTTAAAGGAAAATTGACATATTTACCACAAACTATTTTTTTTTCCCTTCTGGCTATAAGGTTTGTACAGACTGGTTTGATAAATGCTAAACTTTTGTGTCTTGTTGCCTTTTTAAAGGAATTGTTAACATTGGAATTGAGGGTATGTACAGAGAAGTTGGTGTCAACACCATTTAAAAAGTCGTATTTTTTCACAAATATAGAAAAATCATTTTGCATAAGAAT
Organism: Carollia perspicillata; assembly: GCA_004027735.1. Lineage (NCBI taxonomy): Eukaryota > Metazoa > Chordata > Mammalia > Chiroptera > Phyllostomidae > Carollia > Carollia perspicillata. The sequence continues at coordinate 26,774 of PVKM010000155.1, read as the reverse complement.
TTTAAGTATTTGCAATAAATATATGTATATAGATTGTATGTATTCATATATTCTTATTTTTCATTTTATTAAGTAAAAGATAATTAAAGTGAAAATAAAAACCTTGGAGTTTTTGGTGAATCTTGAGATCTCACATACATCTGAGAGCAATGTGGGTAAGGGCCCTCAGTTGTTGCCTTATATTACCATTGGAGGATTACCATAATTTGTGTAGAGGGGAGTAAAATGAGTAATTTGGTGATAAATCAGGGTAATGTATTTCTTTCAGAACTATAGTGAAAATACTAAAGTCTCTTAATCTGTCCATCTATGTTTACTCTTAAACTATCCTGTCTCCTAACCACTTAATGTCAGTGGGAATGTAAGACCAAAAAAAAAGAGAGAAAAAGGACGGGTGCGGTCTTTTTTTTTTTTTTTTTAAATATGCTTATTGTTTGCTTTGAAAACAAAGAAGGGTAAAAAAGTATCTCAGGGGAAAATAGATTTTTCTTTCTCCACACTGGTTAATAATTCATTAACAAACATTCACTGCCAGCACTTTCCAGGCCAAGCGGTGTATAAAGAAATAATCTTATGAAGATAATAGAATACTTTCTGTTCATCAATTTTGCTCCAAGAAATTAACTTTATAGCCAGTTTTATGTCCCTGACTGATCTGGAGAGGAAGAAGAGCCAGGCGAACTTAGATTTTGGTCTCCCTAGTGTCAGGAAGGGCATTTATAAGGATGAGGACTGAGCCAGATGTGAGAAGACATTAATTGCCCAAAGTCCCATAATCTGGAATCCTGATACCTAAGAGGTAATTTTGTGGTTGTAAATACTTGGTTTTAGGATATGGTTGAGGAAGCAAAGTGATACCTAGATAGTTTTTGAAAATAAAGATATGTAGCCCACTCTAAAAACGAGTAATACAGATTTATTTGATGACGTGAAAAAAAATAAGGTCAGAATTCCAAGAATGATGTCTTAATGACCCATGAAACTGACTATTGTTGTTTACTAGTTCACCCCAAAATTGCTTAGCTGTGGTTATTTTCACTGATAAAGGCATATTTTGGAAATAAGGGTACATAGAATGCTTTTAAAACATGGCAGCCTTACTGTTTTTCAGAAATTGTGAAATTTCAAACATTGGGGTTGCCCAGAGACATTGAAGATAGTTTAGTCGTCCAAAAGAACAGAACTCTAAATCTTTACTGAAAATACACTATGTCTGGAGAAAATGTCTTAAGTCTCAGGGAACATCTGCATCCTCATAATTCCCGTATGTAATAGACAGGAATGAAGGTGAATGCTTGCGTGTGAACCACAGTGACCATTTACGTAGACACCTCCCCCACCCCACGTCCAGTACCTATTTATCATTATTTAAACGGGCCTTCTACCTCACTGGAAGTAAAACTAATTCAGGTAATGACATAGGAGCCTAAAGGTAGAGTTGGTCTGCAGTTGAGCGAGAGAGCAATGTACCAGAACACAGCTTCAACATGGATTCCCAGCTCGACTGACACTGCAGTCTTAGAAACTGTCCATTGCTTTCGACAGTTCATGACTGTAAGCAGTCTTCAGAAATCAGATTTTGCATAATATGTCTAGCTGTTTTTGTGTACAAAGCTTGCTACTTACTAATTCATATATTTATTGAACACCTACTTGTGCTAAGCACTGCTGAAGCTCTGGTTGTATGCACAGGTAAACAAAAGCAGTTACGTAAATTGTGAACAGTCTTGCTATCGTAGTAACCATACAGCACGTGTCCAGTTCAGGGCTCAAAGAGGAATACATGCTACGTACTTCCCAAGACGTGTTGGAAATTTAAGTGTAAATGAGTTAAGAAACAGTATTTGAGACACTGAGTGAACCAGTGGCAAACCATGAAGAAAAGAAAGACATTGCCCCTGGATGAGACAACAGTGTGGAAGTCAGGAGCCATGTTAATAAAATGTACCTTTTTTGAAGAACTGTCATTGGAAGATTTAGTTGATAGAAACTTAAATCTTTAGAGGTCTAAATTGATGAAAGAATCAGGCCGAAAGCAGTGCCTTTGAAGTAATTCCTGTCAGTGTGTCAGTAAAGATGCTTTATGTTCAATGAACACTTCAGAATACTGAGTGGGTAAATAACCCGAAAGAAGCTAAAGGAGATAAAATAGCATACCTTGAGCTCAACTGGTAGTCTGGTGAGAAGTTTATCCCTAAAGAGATGTTGCTTCCCTGTTTTTTCTCCATAATGGATATAATTAGCATCCTTTTTTATTCTAATATTGTAGGGTTGGCTCTCCCCATCCCCCCATCTCAAGTTATAAAAACTTGATTCAAAAGAGGCTTCCACAGAACCCTACCCCTGTTGTGGCATAATCCTAATTGTTACTTTTAAGAGTAATGTAGTCTCATCTTTGTCCAAGAAATAGGAGGGTGTGTATCCTTTCTTTTCCTAGTACTAGGTGACTGCAAATAGAAAATTGGGTTTCTTTCACAGAGATTGTATGAACTAAAGGAATCCTACCTCCATGTAGCTTTCAGGCTTAATCCTAAAAGGGAATCTCTTAGATTTCCTTTTAATAGGAAGTACAGATTGAACCTGGAAGAGCCCTCAAGATGGTCAGCTGTGGAGATGGGATGGGAGTAGATTGTGGGTTCTCCCTGAAGAGGAACTTTAAACTTTTTTTTTTTTTTTTGTTCTTCAAACTGAAATGAAGTGATAGAGCATTTAAAAACACCTGATTTGACCTAGACTGCAAACCTTGAAAATGCCTAGGGAAGAAAAAAGGTAAACTCAACATTGGGTTTAAGCCAGATTCAAGTAAACTGAATCTTTTTTTTTTTTTTTAATGTTTTGGGTTCCCATAAGATAACGTCAAATTGCCGAGTGGAACATGGGATTTGATTTGAGGCATTTTGTGGGCTGAGTATGGTTTTCTATTGAATTGTTGCTGCAGCTTCAGCTGCTGATCTGGATTTCAGGTTGTGTGTCTGTCAAGTGACATGTTGGTTCATAAATACTATTAACCCAACTTTAGTCAGCACTTAATTTTATTAACTTTAATCATGGACTTTTAAAAATATTTAAAATTCAGATTAGCCCAGAAAGAAGACAATACATTAAAAATATGGCTTCAGAACTATTATTTTACGTCCAGCCTATGTTATTCCTATGGAAAGTGTGGTGCATCACATTTTATGTTTCTTGGGTCAGTTTTATTCAAAGAACAGTGTCGAATGTTTTCAGATACCTAGAGCTTGGGAGTGATGGAGTCAGACTTTGATCCTGAGTCTGCAGTTCTTCCTATTTTAGGTTTTCAGGCAGTAACAATCTTTTTAATAAGAGTTTAGTACTGGCCCCTGCTGAACCTTATGTAATTACTGCACAAGCTTTAAATTAACAGAACTCTTCCTGAGTCTCAAATATGGTTTCCCTTTTGTTCGATAGATTCGGGTCTAGAAAGAACCTAAATATTTGTTCTCTAATAATGAACTACTGATTGAAGGGCAACTTTGTTTTTAGAGATTTCATGAAATAGAGTCATGAAAGATCTAGAGTACATGACAAATGAAATTCTAGAAATTAAAACCTTTTTTTCCTAGCCATAAGTGCTATGACCTATATTTAAAAAACCCACTTAATTCTGTGACTCACTGCATCTCACCTTAAGACTGTCACCAGCACCCAGAGAAATCAGAATGGAAGAAATGACCTTATGTTGGTCTTGTTCACTTTAAAATCTTTGTGCACGTAGGCCTTAGCACTTTGACAGAAGAAACTCTGCCTTTTAGCTCCTCACTATCGTCTTTATTCCCGTCACTTTTAGACTATTCCTTTCATTGGTTGTATAAAACTACCTTAAAAATTGAATGTATAATGTTTCTGCACATGGACAACTGTATTTTATCTTAATGACTTATGTTGAATAAAGGCGTACAGTTTTACTCTAGAGATTGTGCCTTTTCTTTTCCAAAGAAACTAGACATGTTGAATGGCTTACCTCCTTGTTGCACCTTCCCCTGCACCTGATCACACAATTGTCCCTGGGTTGTGGCTAAGTTAGAATGCCACAGAGAGTGCCAGTCTCTTTGGGCAACATTCAAGGATCAGAAGAACTCATTGTGAGCCAGAAAGAGTATGTGTTTTAAAAATAAAAAGGAAGTCCATACTGCAAAGCTTCGGAAGTCAAAAGAGCATGGTAATGGCATATACACTGATACACAGACCAATGGAATAGAATAGAGAGCCTAGAAATAAACCCTCACATAGATGATCAAATGATTTTTTACAGTGGTGTCAAGACTAGTCAATGAGGAAAGGGCAGTCTTCAATAAATGTTACTGGGAAAAGTTGATACCCACATGCTAGAGAATGAAATTGGACCCTTATAACTATACAAAAATTTAAGAGCTAAAATACAAAAACTCAGAAGAAAGTGGAGAGAGGTTTATTATTGAAGTCGGCAATGATTTCTCCAATATGCCAAAAATATAGGCAACAGAAGAAGAAAAAAATTGGATTTCATTTAAAATATGTGTCCATGAAAAGGACATTATCAACAGTGAGAAAACAATCTACACCTATAGAATGGGAGAAAATGGAAATGACACATCTGATAAGAAATCAGGATGTGTGAAATTCTACAATTTCACAACAAAAGAAACAAAAATTAGTAAAGAACTTTAGTAGACATTTCTCCTACAAAGATACACAGATGGCCAATAAGCAAATGAAAATATGCTCAACATCCCTAATTACTAGGGAAATGCAAATCAAAGTGACAATGAAATGCAGCTTCATACCCATTATGATAGCTGTTACCAAAAAAAGATTAGCAAGGATGTAGAGAAATTGGAACTCTTGTGCGTTGCTGATAGAAATGTATGTATTCGTATATCTCTGTACCAATGCCACATTATCTTAATTAGTCTGGCTTTATAAATGTTTTAAGCCCGGGGAGTGTTAGTCCTTCAATTTCATTATTTTCAAAGTTGGGTTGGCTACTTTATTTTCTACTTAGGGGGCAAGGAAGGGAGAAAGGGGAATACCAATGTGAGAAACATTGATCAGTTACCTCTCAAAGGCACCCCAACCAGAGACCATCGTACACCCCAGACGTGCCCTGACTGGAAACCGAACCGGCAACTCTGCTCCCTGGATGTTGCTCAGCCAACTGAGCCATCGTGTTCAGGGCTGGGCGGGCTATTTTATACTTGATCTTAGCCAAAAACCAAGACGTGATGGGTAGGCTATTTTAGGTATTTTTATTGCTCCTATGAATTACAGAATCAGTGGTCAGTCTTTATAGAGAGAGAAATCGAACTGTATGGAAGTCCAACAACCAAGGAATTGAAGAAGAAATATGAATCCAGACTGGTAAGGGGTGGAGACGGGCAGCCGGAGCAAAGAGGACACACCGCAAGGCAGCTGCTGGTGGACTGGGCGGTCCCACATTCGTGTGCAGATAATCTGGGAAGAACAAATGGTGAGTGATACAGACTTTGCAGCCCAAGGTTCTAGCATGGGAAACTAAAGCCTCAAAACCTCTGGCACTAAAAACCTGTGGGGGTTGAGGTGGTACGAGAAACTCCCAGTCTCAGGAGAGTCTGTTGGAGAGACCTAAGTGGTGCTAGGATGTACACAAATTCATCCACTCAGGGCATCAGCACCAGGAGGGTCCAATTCACTTGGCGGGTAGAGGGAAAGTGACTGAAGCCTGGCTGAGAGTGAAGCAAGTGGCACTGTTCCTTCTCGGACCCCTCTCCCCACATATAGTGCCACAATGCAAGAAAGTGGGTTGTCCCGCCCTAGTGAATACCTAATATTCTGCCCCTTACAACATGATAAGTGTGCTGAGACAAACAGGTACGGCCCAAATTAAAGAACAGATCAAAACTCCAGAAAAAGAACTAAGTGACGAGGAGATAGCCAACCTATCAGATGCAGAGTTCAAAACACTGGTAATCAGAATGCTCACAGAAATGCTTGAGTACGGTCACAAGATAGAGGAAGAAGTGAAGGCCGTGCAAAGTGGCATAAAAATATAGAGGGAACACACAATGAAGGGAAGGAAACCACAACTCAAACAATTTGGGACCGAAGGAAGAAATAACCATTCAACTGGAACATGAAGAAACAGTTCAAAAAAATGAGGAAAGGCTTAGGAACCTCCAGCACAACTTGAAACAATCCAACTTCCGAATCATAGGGGTGCCAGAAGGGGAAAAACAGGAAATTGAAAACTTACTTGAAAACAATGAAGGAAAACTTCCCCAATCTGGCAGAGGGAATACACGTCCAGGAAGCTCAGAGAGTCCCAAAGAAGTTGGATCCATGGAAGCACACACCAAGACACATCATAATTACATTAGCAAAGATTGAAAATAAGGAGAGAATCTTAGAAGCAGCAAGAGAAAAGGAGACAGTTACCTACAAAGGAGTTCCCATCAGACTGTCAGCTGATTTCTCAAAAAGAGACTTTACAGGCAAGAAGGAGCTGGAAAGAAGTCATGAAAGGCAAGGACCTACATCCAAGATCACTCTATCCAGCAAAACTATCATTTAGAATGGGAGGGGCAGATAAAGTGCTTCCCAGATAAGGTCAAGTTAAAGGAGTTCATCATAACCAAGCAAGCCAGTATTATATAAATGTTAAAGGGACTTATGTAAGAAAAAGAAGATCAAAACTATGAACAGTAACAACTGAATGTTAAAAAAATAAACAAAACCCTAAGCAAACAACTAGAACAAGAGCAGAATCGTGAAAATGGAGATTCACATGGAGGATTACAGCAGGGATGGGGGAAAAGGTACAGGGAATTAGGAGCATAATTGGTAGATACAAATAGATGGGTGATGGGGGAGGTTAAGAATAGTTTGGGCAATGGAGGAGCCAGAGAACTATATATGACACATGGATTAAGGTGGGGGGAGGGGAATGCTGGTGGTGGGGGTGCAGGGCAGAGGGGGATGTAGGGGAGAAAGGAATGGGACAACTGTAACGGCATAATATAATGCACTTAAAAAGAAAAATCTTGAGACCAAAGAATTTGAAAACCACACCCTGCAGAGACAGGCTCAGTAGCTACGTGGTTTGCCTTCTAGAGACCAAAGAAGTTTGAGAACCCTGTTCTTTACCACTCTTGATTATATTGTATCTTACGGGGCTGATGGCAGGTGGCACCTCCCTCAGCCATTGCTGCTCTACCAATCCAAATCCAACGTTTGGGAGACATGCACAGTGTCCCCATACTCAGTTTGGGGAATCAAGAAATCAGCTGTGATCTTAGCAACTGCATGTTTATTTCAGTGTTTCACTACTGCAGAGTTTTGACAAGCAGGTGAGGCAAGAGACCTGCATCTAAATAAACCCTGCTCTCTTGTCCCCAGCTGTTTCCTACTCTATTGGAAGGGCTTTCTCCCCCAAATGTGGCAGGAATCTGTGCTTATTCTATGGTTAGTCTTCTAATAGGCATTGGAAAACTGTTAGAAACTAAACAGTAAAGTTGTAGGATACAAAATCAAGGTAGAACTACCCAACGCTTTCCTATATACTAACAATGAAAGTTCAGAAACGTGAAAAAAAAATCCCTTTTGCAATTGCAAAAAAAAAAAAAAAAAATGCCTGGGAATAAACTTAAAGGATGTGAAGGACCTATATACTGAAAGCTACAAAGCATTATTAAAAAGAGACTGAGAAGTACACAATGAAATGGAAATACATTCTGTGTTCATGGATTGAAAGAATCAACATAGTTATAATGTCTGTATTACCCAAAGTAATATACAGATCTAACTCAATCTCCATCAAAATCCCAATTACATTTTTAAAAGGAATAAAAAAAATCATCAGATTTGCATGGAACCACAAAAGACCCCAAACAGCCAAAGCAATCCTCAGGAAAAAAGGAAGCCACAGGTACCACACTACCTGACTTCAAATCGTGCTACGAAGGAATGATATTCAAAATGCCCTGGTATTGGTAGAAAGACAGACACGCAGACCAAAGGAACAGAATTGAGAGGCCAGAAATAAAGCCACATGTATATGGGCAAGTAATTTTTGACAAAGGAGCCAAAAACACACTGGAGAAAAGAAAGCCTCTTCACTAAATGGTGTTTGGAAAGTTGAAAAGCTACATGTAAAAGAATGAAACTAGGCTAAAGTTTGTCCCCATGTACAAAAATTAATTCAAAATGGGTTAAAGACCTAAATAAAACTTCTGAAACAATAAATTACATAGAAGGAAACACAGATACTAAACTTACGGACCTTGGCTTTAGAGAAGATTTTATGAATTTGACCCCAAAGGCAAGGGTGGTGAGGCATAAATAAATGAATGGGACTGTATCAAACTAAAAAGCTTTTGCACAGCAAGAGAAACTGCCATCAACAAGGCAACCAACGGAATTGGAGAAGATACTTGCAAACAATAGCAGAACTCATACATCACCAAACAAACTAATTAAAAATAGGCAGAGGACCTGAACAGACATTTTTCCCAGGAAGGCATACAAATGGCCAAGAGATGCATGAAAAGGTGCTCAACTTCATTAGCCACTAGGGGAATGCAAATCAAAACTACAATGAGATACCACCTCATACCTGTTAGAATGTCAATTATCAACAAGACAGGTACTAACTGTTGGAGAGGTTGAGGAGAAAAAGGAACCCTCATTCACTGCTGATGGGAATGTAAATTTGTACAGACGCTATGGAAAACAGTATGGAGATTGCTCAAAAAATTAAGAATAGAGTTCCCTTATGACCCTGCAAGCCCTTTCTTGGGTAGCTACCCAAAAAGTGTGAAAACATTCACGAAGATACATGCACCATGTTCATTGCAGCATTGTTCATGGTGGCCATGACATGGAAACAACTGACGTGTCCTTCTGTAGATGATTGGATAAAGAAGGGATGCACATGTATACAATGGAGTACTATTCACCCATAAGAAGAGATGAAACACTTCTATTTGTGACAGCGTGCATGGTGTCACAATGTCAGAATGTTAATGCTAAGTGAAATAAGTCAGGAAAAGCCAAGAACCATATGAGTTCACTTCTTTAGGGGACATAAAACTGACACAGACAACAGTAGAGGGGTTGCCAGAGGGAAGGGGCTTGGGGGTAGTGAGGGCTAAAGGGATCCAAATATGTGGCGATGGAAGAAGGTCCGACTTTGGGTGGTGGGCACACAGCGCAATGTACAGGTGTATCGTGGAATGTACAGCTGAAACCTACATAATTTTATTAAGCAATGTCACCCCAATGTAATTAATTAAAAATATATATATAAGGTTGATGGAAAAATAATAAAAGGCATTGGTTCTTTTCATGTAGAAACCCAGCTTTAGGATTTCTGAGAAGAAAACAACTTTCTTTCTCAAAAAAAACCCCTGGCTTTCAAGACTATTGTTCCACTATGAATATTTTTAACATCTAGTTTGAAGTGCAAGCTGAGCCATAGCTTCATTGTTTTAGCCAGTGTCCACCCTTCTTCCTGGAAAAAAGGCTTCATTTTCGCTGTTTGACTAGGAGGCTTGGCAGGGGGCCAGGGGCAGGGGTGGATGAATTACTGAGAAGGGAAAGTACATTATTATCCGATAACAATTGACTGCAGGTGTCAAGTAGGTGAAGAAGTAGTTCAAAGCACTGAGACCCTGGTCGTCAAATGTCAAGTCCCTGTGTGTGTTGTAACTGGAGTTTTATGATGGGTGAGTTGAAGGAGAAAGTCCCATAGATTTCGTTCTTATTTTTCAGTTCTGGATAGTAGGTGTTTTGTAAATGTGTATTGAATTCAGCAGAATTCGTTTGCATTATAAAATTCTTTTCTTTTCCATTTGAGAGGTGGGGAAATAGGACAAACAGAACACAAGAAAGGTAAGGGAGTTTTTTAATGAAGTCTGATGTGAAAGAGGGAAGAGTTCATTACATGCTTGAATTTCAAGTCATATTATAATTATTAAATTCAAAAATACATAGCCAAAGGAATAGGCAAAGTCATATCAATATTATGTACTCCTTTAAGTATACTTAGGAATGAAAACATTCTCCCAAGCATCACCTCTCCTCAATTTATTTGCAAATATACTTATTTACAAATAAGTATATATTAGTATATACTTAGACAATTAAATTTACAGTGTATCTCTTCTGTTTGCTGAATCAATGCTTCTCTTTTAATATCTTAATTGCAATAGTAATATTAGCAATCAGTATTTATTGAGCACTAACCATGAACTTGAGGATTGGGAAACAGTGGTCCCAGAGAGGACTAAAGGAAAGAAGACAATGACAAATTTATGTCATAAGTATGACCAATCTCACATATCTAGGTCAAGTGGGCATCGGCCTTTTGTAAAAGAGGAAATCTAAGCAATGCTTTTATTTATGGCAATACACCTACATTTGTATCACATACCTACTGCTCATAAAGTGCTTTATGAAATGTATCACATTTCATCCTCATCACTGTCCTGTGAGGTAGAGAATATCATGCTTATTTAATATAAAAATTGGAGGCTCAGAGGGGATAAAGGGCCTGCAGTTGCATAGCTAGTTAGTGATGGAGCTGGGGGTGCAACCCCATTTTCTGCACCCGGGACACAAGCCGCACCAAGTGCCTCCCTTCTGATTAGGGGAGCGCATGGCCCCACGTGGCTGTTCTGTTCTGCTATCAGGGAGGAATCCCATCCTCCTTCAGGGGAAAGAAAGCTCTGCAATTAAACTAAATATAGTCTGGGAGAGGCTGAATGGACTAATTATCCTGTCACCCGTCAGAAGAACAAAGGGTGAAGAATTTTCTGGCCCCATCATTTCCATTCCTCTCATTGGCTTGCGCTTCCATGTACTGGCCTGACCTGCAGGCCCAGAGACATGCTAACAGAGCAGACGTGCTGGCTGACCGAGGAGTGTCTGCGCTGCCCCCGGTGATGATGAGACTGCTTCAGTGTCCCCCACAATGACCCTATTTAGAACTAGAGGGAGGCTGGCCTGGTGAGAGGTCCCGCAGACCTGGAAATGCCCAGATGAAGGGACAGGGAACAAGGCAAGGTCTTCAGTGGATGTGGCAGCCTGACAGTTGCCCAATGTTGTTGTTGATAACCCGTTTCGCAAAGCCTGCCTTGTTCTCCCATCTGACAACCACTGAGCACAGCCCTGTGCCAGGCATGCGGAGAGTTTATTAAATATCACACTATAAGGAAACTCACCGAATATCTAAGGAGTTCAAAATGAACGTTAGGGAAATTCAAGAGAAAGGTGCTTTGGGGGTAAAGAAGACTTGCTTTATGCTATGTCAGGGACAAGTTGATGTGATGAAAATCTCGGGAAGCTTTTATGAAATTCTTGTGCATACCAGGGAAATGCAATAGAATGCTTGGTGTTGGCCAATAACAAGATTTTTAAAAGCAAGAAGGATGCTTAAGTGAGCATAAAATTCTCTTAACCATGAGTATTACAAGTGATTCCAATTAATCTGTTACTTTCTGTTGTTGACTTTATAAGGCACAACTCCGCAGGTGGACTCAGACAAAGCGTCATGTCAAAGAATCTGCAATAACACATGTAATAACACCTGCAAAGAGTTCCAAGTAAAATACCGCATTGGAAAAAGTGGTTTGCACATTTCAGGTCAGACGTTTGCACATTTTAAAATACAATCTCATTTCTAAGAAATGGTACGCAGTTTGTTCAGCCAATGGGACATGAAATACGGAGTTCAAAGGATTCACATCATAGTTTGAATCATCATCCAGCCCGTGTGAGTGGGTACATGATTCATACATCCTGTGCCTGGTACTAAGTACTGGATACTCAAGCCTTCTCAACAATGGTACGTATTTACTGATAATCCACTGTGACAAGCTGAATGGGAATGGAAAAGAGTCTTGAATTTCATACACACATCCTAGCTTCCCTGCAGAGGGCTATGCTGTTTCCACACAGGATTCTGCTTCAGAGCCCAGCTATGAGACAGGACGTGCCCAGGAGCTGGAGGAGTGGGAAGTAGGCTAGATTCCAATGCAGTGCTTTGGGGAAGTGGGATGGAAGACCAAGGTAAGCTGAGGGTGGGAACCAGGGCTCTTGAAGCTGAGAAAGACTGGCCATTTCCCTTCTTTCTGTGCTTATTAGCCCCGCCCTCAGCTGCTTTGGTTTTCTCTCTCTCTCCCCATCTCTCTTTTCCTTCCTCCTCCTCTCCCTTTCCTTCAGCTTCATCTCATTTTGCCTCACTCCCCCTCATCCCCTGGTTTCTCCAAAATTTTATGGCTTTGCTGCACATGGGTGAGAAAACCACCAGATCAAAACCAGTCACTAGGGAAGCCTGGGCTGCCCTAAAGTCCAAACTGAAGTAATTATGTCCAGACAACTTGGAACACACTTTAAACAGGAAGAAACAAAAGCAAATGAACTGAAAACTTGGCTTCAGTATAATTTGGTTCATTTGCTTATCGTGGTAGGGTCTTCAAAGGATTAAAAAAAGACAAGGTCTTTTCCAGGAGCTTTTTGTTTGAAAACTCATTTCTATCAGAGATGCAGTCAAACATAACACTCACCAGATGCAGTCACAGGGCTGAGCACTCGGGAACAGACTGCAGGGCCTTTCTCCCTGCCCCCAGGAGCCTCCTCAGCTCTCCCCCATCCCACAGGCCCTGGTGTCATTGAGCGCAGCACGGAAGGGCCAGTTTGCTAGGATGTATGAGGGCAAAGTGTGTTTCTCTGCCTTTGCTGCCAAAAATAACTGATGTGAACGGAACAGGGCCCCTCTAGATCGTGGTTTAGGCACATTGAAATTTGGGGTGAGGTGAGCCTGTGTCGAGGGCTGTCCTGTTTGTGGTAGGGTGTTTGGCAGCACCCCGGCCCCCAAGTAATGAAAACAAAAGAACTGTCTTCGGACATTGCCGTATGTCCCCTGGGCAGCAAAAGCAACTTCTTTTGAGCACCATTTCTTTAGAGAAGAGGATAAAATATTCTGTTCCAAAATAGACATACAAGAGCTTAAATGTATTAAAGTGTTTGGGGAAAGATATTTTAGAAAAAATATGGTGATAGCTTAACCTTCCTCACTCTCAAGGCACTGCTGCAAGCTGGTGTTTCTCCTAAGCTGCGAGCTTCATAAGGGTGGAAACATGTATATCATATACTGTCATAGTCCTAGGGCCCAGTACAGGGCCCAGGATATAGTAGGTGCTTAATAAACATTTGTGGCATGAACACCTCATTTAGTGAGCACATACTACATGACAAACACTACGACATATTCATGTCTTAACCCTAGTCCTTACAACAGCACTAATGTAGGATGGGCTTTGAGTAAAACTTGTCAATAAAGCATATTCAGGTATCACGTCATTGTTATTTTCTCCTAGTTCCTGTCCTTCCCCAGCCGCTGCTCTCTAATGAGATGAGCTGCAGTTCTTACCCAGCAGAGTGGGAAGGGCTGCAGCTCCCCTAGGACAGTGTGGGGGTGGGGGCAGGTGTCCTTGTGTCCTCAGAAAAATTGTGTCTTCCAGCCAAATTTCCCTCAATCTCAAAGACACAAGGGGTGTCAGGTAACTAGGAGATTCTTGGAATTATTGCCACTCTCCTGAGAACTTTAGCCAGCCGCATAACCAGGACCCACACTTGTTCCCATCAATATTTAAACCAGAGTAAACAATACCTGGGTACACAATGCCCAGGTGGCAGCAAACAGCAGCTGAGACTGGACAGGATTTGGCCCACGTAGTCAGAACCCTGGCAACCGAGTCCTTTCACAGACATCTCAAACACGTGCCCTCGCATTTCACAAGACTGACCTCTTTCTGCCCACCCATCACCTCAGGCTGGGGTATTACTATATCATCTCTAGGGCACCGATGAGGAAACTGAGGCCCTAAGAGGTTGCATGACTTGTTCAGATCACCAACATGCTTTGTGGTAGCTTGAAACTCGAACCACACACAGTCGGGCTGACTCCGCACTCTGCCAGACGGCACAGACCAGTGCACACGAACCCTTCCAGAGACAGCTGGTCATCGCCGTTCCTGTGCTCCCTGTGTTACAACTCCCTGAATGGCTGGGGTGGGGGGTTCCAGTCTCCACTGTGTGGGCCTGGGAAAGGCAGCTGAAGAGGACCTGGTCTGGAGCCAGCAGCCTCAGAGCTGTGCCAAGCTGGGGTGCAGCAGGCATGCCAGGATGAAGAGCAGGCAGGACTGGGCTGGCCTGGGAAGAACAAGCAGAGGCACCAAAAAAAAAAAAGCATCTACTGTGGAGTTGAACAAGGTGAGGCAGAACCCAACTCAGGGACTCACTCACCACTCCTGGGGGAGACAGGACCGTGAGTGGGTCGCTGCCGCCTAAGGAGGCCCAGGGATGCCTGGCACCAGACAAGCCTGGCAGCCTGCCATGCTGGGGAGCATGCGTGCTAACGTGTGCACAAATGTTTGTGGGGAAGAAAGCTAGCTGGGTAAAGGAGTAAGCCAGGGCTGCTTATGAATATCCTTTTTTTTTTTAGAGCACTCTCATTCTTGAAAAAGTGTTATGCTCTGGGCAGTTGAGTGGTCACCAGTCTGATCGGTGATGTGTGTCAATGAGTGGGGCCAGGCAGCGAGGACCAGGAGTCCAGCTGGTCAGAGCTGCTGACCACTAACCATTTCCAGCAGAGATGGTCAAAACCAAGAGCTTTCATTCAGGCAGGAGCCGCAGGGCACTGCGACTCCATCCCCCTTAACCGGGAATCCCACTGCAGGGAGGAAGCCGGGGCTGCTGTGGGAGAGGGAAACTGAACTAAAGGACACGGAACAGAGACACAGTCCAAGCGAGCAGGCGATGCCAGCCCTCCCCGCTACCCCAACGTGACCAAGGGGTTGGGCTCCCCACGGACCAGGAGCAGGCCTGCCTGAGGCGAAGAGGTCAGGGTGGCAGGCAGGGCAATGAACGGCGTGGGATGAAGCTCACCTCCCGCTCCACATAGGTAGAGCTGCTGTTTAACACTGAGGAGACACGGGCCTGATGGGGCATTGCTCTTTGTACACATTAACCTTCACCTCAAGTCCCTCTCCTCATTCTGCAGGGCTTTGTGAGCAATTGTACCTATTACATCCCTTCCCTTCGTAATGTGAATGCGTTTCATTCCATTTCTTTATTTCTCTTTTAAATTTAAAGTTTTTTAAATTACAGTTTCTCAGTTATTTATTGTAAAGATTTTATTTATTTATTATTTTTAGACAGAGAGGAAGGGAGGGAGAAAGAGTGGGAGAGAAACATCAGTGTGTGGTTGCCTCTCATGTGTCCCTCACTGGGGGACCTGGCCCACAACCCAGGCACGTGCCCTGACTGGGAATCGAACCGGTGACCCTTTGGTTTGCAGGTCAGCGCTCAGTTCATTGAGCCACAGCAGCCAGGGCTCTCATTTATTTTTTTAATGCATGCAAAGCTAGTATATAGTGTAACAATGCATTCAGGTTTTCATCAACATTTGTTCCAAGCTTTGCTCCAGACCCTAGGAACATAGGACATACAGGTTCCTGCATGTCCAGTGACACTCCTCTGGGGTGGGGCCGGAAAGAAACGTGCACGTGCATGAATAGGACAGTTCCACACGGGGGTAATCATATCTCGGAAGTTACCGCAGTGCATCAGGGTTTCCTGAAGCATCACATCTGTTGTTCTCTATTGTATCCTGAAGCTCATTGTAAATGGTGTTCTCCCTTGGTCGAGCGTGAGCCGTAAGTACATGCATTCAGCAGTGGCACTTGGCTCTGGAGCTATAATGTTTTCAACAGGCTGGTTTGGGTCGTATCCTTTTTGTCCCAGCAAAGTGAAGTCACACGCACAGTCAGTGAGTCCGTGGTGTCATCGACTTGCTGCCGCTGTTCAGTAGGGAGAGGCAGGTGTTCTGTCACGGGGAAGATGCTCATCTTCAGTATGGTGCCATATGTCACACCATGGTCCCCCCCGAGATGTCCAAGCCCTCGTCTTTGGAACCTGTGTGTCATACCAGAAATGACAAAAGGGAAAAGGAACTTTGCGGGTGTGATTAAGGTAAGGATCTCGAGCTGGAAAAATGACACTGGATTATGCGGGTGGGCCCGACGTAATCACGAGTCTTTGTAAGAGGGCGGCGGCAGGTTGGAAGGGACAGAAGCATCCGGAATGATGGAAGCAGAAAAAGGCAACGTGATGTGAGCCGCTGAGCCAAGGGATGGAAGGGCCCCTACAAGCTGGAAAGGCCGTAGAGTCTCCCCTAGGGCCTCCGGAGGGAGGGAGGGAGGGCGTCCGGCAGACCTTGCTCTTCGCCCTCACGTGAAACTCATTTTGAACATCTGACCTCTGGGACTCTGGGAAAATCATTTTGTGTCGTTTTAAGCCAAGTTGTGCTAAGCTGTTACAGCAGCAATAGGAAAACAACACATATGCCCTTTCCTCTAGACCCCATGACAGAAAAATGCGTGAACCCTTCTCCTTCTGGTTCTGTCTCTCCTATTGGCTTGCAGAGCGGGGTTGAGCTGGGGAAGCCAGAGAGAATGGCAAGGTCGTCTGGGGAAGGAAGGCAGCTCACGTTCTTATCCTCAGCCTGCCCCTCTGTCCCGCGCCACAAACGTCTCTTAACTGCCTCTTCGCACCTCCACTTGGATGTGGCATCTCAGAGCGGAGCTCCTGCTGCCCCCGCCCCCGCCTCCGC
Source organism: Carollia perspicillata (assembly GCA_004027735.1). NCBI lineage: Eukaryota > Metazoa > Chordata > Mammalia > Chiroptera > Phyllostomidae > Carollia > Carollia perspicillata. Next base: position 10,126 of record PVKM010000155.1, on the reverse strand, counting down.
CTCCAAGCTGCTCCTCCCCTGGCCTTTCCCCTCTCGGCAATTGGCAACGCCATCCTCCAGGCGTTCAAGCCAAGGACTCTTGAGTCTTCCTTGACTCATCTTCCTCTCAAACTCCACATCCAGACTCCACATCCTGCGTGGGCACCACCTAAAAAGTGTACTGCCGGGGCTGTACACTTCTCTCTACCGCCACAGTCGTCACTCTGGCCAAGACACTATCATCTCTCACCTGCAAAACCTTCTCCCTGGCTTTCCCGCTTGTCCATCTTCAGCATTTTAGCTTTGATCTTGGCCTTCCTCCTGATCATACAAAGCCTGGTATGGTACCACCTTGAGGGTGAGATACAACGGTTGCACTGGAAGATGAGGAAACCTCTTCATAAGAGTAAGAAAACCATCTGCAGAAAGCTCTCCAACAGAGTTTCCCTCACCTGCCCATCCCTAAGCCAGTCACTGGCCAGAGGAAGGGGGTTACTGGACTGACGAAGACTAGCTGGGCTTGGTTCTGAGACGGAGATGGGGAACACACAGAGGCCTGCAGTACTGAGGCTCTGTTTGCTGAGGAAGAGGTGCGGGGCAGGTGTCCGGTGAACATCAAGACAGAGTCCGGTGTAGTAGTTCAGAGAGTCATGAGAGTCCAGTTCCCTTTCTGAGCTGCTTGGTGTGGGCAGCCCTGGGTCCCCGGACTTGGCCATGTACAAAGGAACAGGCGTCTACTCCTGACCGAAGAAGGACAGGGACGGGGCAGGCAATGTGGGTGTCCTCCTGCCCTTGTGGAGCATTCTCCCTTTCCTGGGGTTTCCTTCTTTCAGGTTAATGGAAGAAGGTATGTCCTTATTGTATTAGCATCCTAGGGCTGCCGTAACCAATTACCACAGGCTGGGTAGCTTAACAGAAATTTATTCTTACACAGTTCTGGAGGCGAGCTGTGTGAAATGAAGGTTTTGCAGGGTTGTGCTCTCCCAAGGCTCCAGGGAAAATCCCTGCCGTGTTTTCTGTTAGTTTCCAGTGTCACCAACAATCCTTGGCATTCCTTGGCCTGCAGGTGCATCACTCCAGCCTCAACCTCTGTTGTCACGTGGCTTTCTCCCTGTGTGTCTCTGTTTTCTCTTCTGCTAAGGACATAGCTGTACTGAATTAAGGACCTGTCCTACTCTTGTATGACCCTATCTTAAGTAATTACATCTACAACTATCCTATTTCCAAATAAGGATGTCTTCTTGAAGGTCTGGGGGTTAGGACTTCAGCACATTTTGGGGGGGGGACATAGTTTAATCCATCATACTTATGTTTACAGTATTAATTTTTCTTTACTTTTTCTTCTCCAATCTGGGTGCCCTTTCTTTCATTTTCTTGTCTAATTTTCTGGCTAGAACCTCCAGGCCTTTATAGCTATAAGTTGTCCTCTATGTGTTGCACTAGCTGCACCCATAGGTTTGGGCATGTTGTGCTACATTTTTTTAGAAACCATGGTATGTGCAGGCTTGACTTGAGTGCGTTATGTCGGTATCAGTAACCGAAATGTTAAGGAGGAACATGTACAGAATAGGTTCCTCGCCTTTAAATGAGTGCAGGTAATTTACTGAATAATAAGCCAGTAACCATGAATTAAGAATTGTAGTGTTTATAGAGAGAGTGTAAAGACATCATATATTAATTTCTTTTCTTTTGCTGTTCATGCCTAGGTTATGTCTTACCGTGCTGCTAATGGGCCACGGCTGTTCCCATCGCACACGTCCCGTCAGTTACTGAATTACAGGTACTGCGTGTTCAAGGAAGAAGCCTCAGCAGATCTTATAACATGTGCAATTTGCATTTTTTATTTCCGTGCATCACTGTTCCAAGTTTTATCTGTGAGCCAGCTACTTTTTGTTTAGTTAATTGCCTCCGTTGGACAGAGCCGTTTTTCAGACCCACGGCTGCGATGAACTCAGTGGTGGGGTGTTTATATTCTTAGGGTTCCTGGGGCTTGGATGAGCTAAAGCCAGAAAGGGAATCATCACAATGAGACCGTGCCCGCTGTTGCTAATCTCTGACAGAGACGCTTTTCCTCACCTTCCCCCAGCTCTTCCCCTTGACAAGCGGCATCCCGGTGCTCCTAGGGCTCTTCCAGGTCACTGGCATTCGTCCCACTGCGTGCTCCACACTGCCTTCCTCTTTCCTGCCCAGTTCTAAAAATCGCTTCTGAACGTCTCAGGTGCCAGCATTCTCTCCTTCTCTTTCCCTCAAGGAAAGATGATGTCATCACCGGGTTCACTGTTTGAGCACTTGACATTCAGACAAACATTTCTTTGTGTTTCTTTGCATAAGCCCAACGCTTACTGAGGCAATTCCACCCTGGATTGGCCAGCCCCTGGCCCTTCCCCCCTGGGGTATTTACAGGCCGTTAGGCAACGGCCCTCATCTCACAGGCTGGGAAAGGGAGACTTCCAAGCTGTCTTCTCCCTCCATCCCCATTCAGGCAGAGGCTGGAAATGGCATCGAGGGTGGGACAAGGCCTGAACTGACTCCCAGTATAGCTCAACCAGAAACAGTCCAAATAAAAAGCCAGATTTTGAGTATTTCACACCGTTTAGCTCAGAGTTCATCCAGCCTGCTGCTTCGGCAGCTGCTCAGGGGCTGCTCATGTTCCCTGGCCTCTGCGCCAGGCCATTAGCAAGCTGCCCGAGCAGGTAGCTCGGGCTCTGGTTGCTGAGAACAGGCTGTGCTCACAGCCACCGGCCCATCTCTTGCGGACTTCACTCGGGATGTTTTCGGATCTTTCAAGGTCAGTGACTACTCAGCAATTATACACAGTTCTGTTACTAAAGGTCTCAGTCCTAACTATGGCTTATCATCTTGTCATTCAGAGAGGAAAAGGGGTAGTAGGAAGGTGGCTTTTAATAACTGTAACACTATAACACATTCTAAACAAAGACAATCACCATTCTCAAGTTTCATTCTTTTGCATATTGTTTTTCATAGTTGTATAGCTCTAATGGTATTTTCTACACTTGCATAATATGCATATTATTGAATATTCTTTTACAAATATTTCCTAAGTTCCCATACAATCTTTATGATAATTTTATTGGCTGCCTGATGCCTTGTTGCATCTTTAGGCTTTTGCAGCAGTCACTTAGCTGAAGAAGGCGCCAGAGCATGTGGTACTTCCCAGGGCCGTGGTGAGGGGTGCCCACTGTGGCCTGAGGGTGATGGGCACCTCGTTGGGGGGGTGTCCCAGGATGCCAAAAACAAACCGCTCACCTGTTTGATCAGACACTAACCCTGGTTCCATGGACAACTCACGCTTTGCCTTAAAAAAAAAAAGACAATGTAAGTAATGAAAATATGTTGAGGCAAGTGTGTTTTTGTATTGCATGAATCACGCGTTGCCTATGAGGGTCCCAAAGCCAGAGCACGCTGGTCGGCTCAGTAAAACCTCTGTGGGGTCCCGGGCCAGCGAGGGGCAGCTGGCATTTCTGCTTGAGGTTGGGAGGGAGCTGTGCATGGGCTTCCTGCTCCCCCAGGCCTTGTCCCACAGGCTGAGGCCACTTGGCCCTGGCCAAACACCTGGGGCCTCCGGCTGCTGGGCGGGTGGGTGAGCACTAATTAGCCTCAGGAATAGGAGCTGCCTTGGGGAGGAGTTCTGAAAGTATAGATTCTTGGTCCCCGCACCCTCAATGGTAGGTATGGGATGGGGCCTAAGAATTATAGGATATATTTAATCGTGCCTTGTAATTATTCCTCTAAATAGTATTTAATCGTGAATAATAGTACACAGTGAACTCTAGTTACAGTGATGTATTGCTGATGACTCAGATGTGTGTTTGTAAATTAGAGCTGACCTCTGATTCAACAACCAATAAAGTATGAACCTGTCATTTATTGTATGAACCTGCAATGGTCTTCTGTCACCACTAGGAGGCAAAGGCGTGGTGTTTCTGCCGTTTTCTTTTTCTGGTAGCTTAGAACTACCTAGGAAGGTGCCAGACAGCAGAGGGGTCCTAGGTACCCAAAGTCCATAAGAAAGTGGGGGAGGGGCAGTGAAGGAAGCCAGTGAGATGGGAAAAGAAGGAAACCACCACTTACTGTAGTGTGTTCTGTGCTGGGTTCTGCATTAGGCATTTACGCATACGTGTATATCTAATTTAATCCTTGTAGCTACCCACTGCACAGATGAGGAAGCTGAGAATCAGGGAGATAGAATGACCTGCCTAAGATAACAACGCTCAGACTTACGGAGCATGGATTTTAACAGAAGACCATCTTGACTCCCAAGCCTGAGCTTGGAGCCTAAATGATACCAGAGGGAAGGCTAGAGTTCCTCACTAAAACTTGGCTTTATTTTTATTTTTTAAATTTGTTTCTTTCATTGATTCTAGTGTGAGGGGCAGGGCGAGAGGGAGAGAAGCATTGATGTGAGAAACCTAACCTGCGGTCCAGGCATGTGTCCTGCCAGGGAATCCAACCCGTGACCTTTTGGTTTGCACGACGATGCCCAGCCCACTGAGCCACACCAGCCAGGGCTTGGCTTTCATTTGACCAATGACCAGCTCTGTTCTCGCCTGTGCCCAAACCATAGCTGCCTGTGAACCTCACACTTCACACAGCCACCTGCTTGCTTTAGCCCGCTGAATGGGCTTTGGAAGCCTGGCATGGTTCCTCCCTTTCCCAAAATTGAAACAGCCAAGTTTCTGATAGGGTCAGGCCCTGAATCATAATGGACCACCAGACACCCCAGTCTAGGGCACTGGCAATGCGTGTGAGCAGCGAGCGGCCATGCCAGGGCCCTGCCCAAGCAGGGGCGCTGGTACCCAGGCTTCCTTGCGTCCAGCTTTCAAATGTCCAGCATCACCCATTTTGGTCAAAGTTGTAGTGATCTTTTATTCAGTTATGTATACTGTTTTAAAAAACACTATTATGTATAATTCCATTTCTGGGTAAATGTACAAACAAACTGAGAATGAGAATTCAACAGGAAGTTATACACCAATGTGCATGCAGCGTTATTCACAGCAGCCAAAAGGTGGGAGCATCCCAAGTGTCCATCCACTGAGGAATGGGTAAACATACTGTGTGCACACAGGGTAGAATATTACTCAGCCTCGAAAAGGAAAGAGACCCTGACATAGGCCACAACGTGAATGAACTTCGAAGACATTATGCTAAGTGAAACGAACTGGCCACAAAAGACAAACATTGCAGGTTGCACTGAAATGAGATGTTGCGGGCAAGGCGGGGTGGACCGAGAAACGGAGACCTAGTGTTCCGCGGGGAAGGAGTGTCGGTCGGGGAAGACGGGGAGACTCTGGAGACGGACAGTGGTGGTGGCCGTACGACAGCGTGCATGTACTTCATGCCACAGAACGGCGCACTTAAACGTGGATCAAGCAGCATATTTTATGTGATGGACAATTTACCACAATTTTGAATTTTTTAAAAAGTATTTCCCTAGAACTCTCGGTCCAGCATTGTTGGCTTCCTGTCCTCTAAGGCAGCTTTGTCTTCCACTGAGCGCCGCCGAAGGGGCGCATCCCTGAGCACCGCGGAAAGCCCTGCTGTCCGGCCTGGCAAATGGGGACCCCAGAAAAGGCTGGCTCTCTGTAGCACGTCCTTGAAAGCTCCTGAGACCCCCTCCTGTGCCAGCCTTCCGTTGGGCTTGTGTCAGCCCCAGCCTGGACCATTGCCGGCACACGCTGCCTCCGTTTGCGGCTGCCAGCCTCCCGGGCGAACTCGGGCCAGCTGGCTGCGCTCCCGGTCCACGCGCTGTCGCTCCACAGGACCTCCGTGTTGGCCGGAGATCCCGGATTTTCCAGCTCCAGTCGAAGCAGTAGCTCATTTTTCAGTGTGACTCTTCCAAATTCCTTCTGCTGTCTTCGAGCTTTCAGTTTTTCAACACGGCCATCATGCCCCCAGCAAGATATCTCCGTTTCCGTTTCACTGACTGCAATGCGATCTTACCCGTCTGGTGCCCTTTCTGTTGTGCTTGCAGCCAATGGCCTGGGGCCACGAGGGCTTTCACCGACCCCTTCTGTTCCCTGTTGCAACTCAGCATCGATGGTTTTACACACGGGTGCTGAAGAAGGGTTGCCTCCAGGAAAGTTTTCTGTTTAATTTTTTTTTTTTTAAAAAACAGCATTGCCTTCCAGGATCGAGCATCTCCCTTCTGATAGAGCTGACGCGGTGATGCTCATCCCCTCTTCTCCAGGGCGGTGATGCTTGGCTGTCCTCTCACCCGCCACCTCCTCACCCACACACCTGCTCCATGGTGCACACCCTCCAGCACTTCCCCTTGACCTCGCTGAACTGATCAGACGGCCATCCCCGCTCCCTCTCCTCACCACCGCACTCCAGAAAATCTTATTGAAGGCTGTCCCCACTTTGTGACTGTGCTCTCAGCTCCTTACTCTCTGGCCTCTGCCCTTTCCCCTGCAACACGCTTAGCCTGACACCTCCCACCCCCGGGCGCCCTGCTCTGCGGCCTTGCCTGCACCCTCACAGCCAGCACTCTTCCTCTAGGCCTTCTGGCCGCTCTGTCTGCTCGTCAGTTGCCGTTCCTCTGACACCTGAACGCCCTCCTCTATTCAGCCCTCTGCTCATACCCTTCTCCCTCTCCACCCACAGGCTTTTAATGGTTAGCTCTAACTCACCCCTGGAGTCCAGCTGCTTGCTGGGCATGGCCATTTGCATTCAACTCACTGTCTTCTGAGCTACACCCTCCGCTTTCAGCCCCTGCTCCAGCCGGCCCCTTGTCAGCACCCCCAGGGATCTGCATCCCGGGCTGTGAGCCCTGGAGTTCTCTCCCACTCCTCCCTCCCACGGGACACAGTCAGTCACCAGACCCCATTGGTCCTGCCCCGGCAGTGTCCCTCTCACTGGTCTGTCTGCTCCTTTCGCTCAGCTACTGGAACCCCAGCCTGATCAAGCTCTACTTGCTCCTTCCCTGCCTGGCTGCTCGCTTCCAGTCTTTCCCACCCCGATTCTGTCTCCACACTCCTGCCACTGCCAGGCAGACCAGCCCCTCAAGGCGTGACCCTCCTGGCTCCAGGCCCCTCCCTGCCCCACCTTTTACTGTGCTCACTGTGTGTTCTCTGACGGCTGGCCGGCCGCTGCCCCAGCGCACCGAGGACTTCCTCCCCGTGGCGTTCTCACTTCCACTGGCTGCTCAGCCCAAGAGCCTCTGCAGCTGGTACGAGATTCCTCCGTCAAGACTGGAGCCAGTCATCCTGCCAGCTGGACACGACCTCTTCCTCTCCCTGACTTTGGTGGCACTGGTTTTCCAACCTGGTGAGTGATCTGCCTGTAGCAGAGTCCTCTCTCTCTCTCTCCCCACCCCCAGCCCCACGTGCTACTGGGAAGCAAGTTCCCTGCCAGGGACATCCCTGTCTTAGTCATCTTTACATCCTCTTTAGGGTCTTACCCAAAGCAGTGGTTTAAATGGACATGATCACTTCAGATGGGGGATGAGGAGCTGTCTCCTCTCTGTGCCTCTCTGGTTCTAGCAACAGAAACAGGTCGGGTCACCCCTCAGGCAGCGCAGGTCCCTTGTCTCCAGCTCTTCTGCCAGAACCATCTTGGGCAAACCACAGGGCACCTCAGGGTCTCTCATAATCGCTACTGTCTTCCAAAGTCACCATCTTTGATGGAGTTCCAGATAGCCTAAGTGACCCTCTCCTTGAATGGGGACCCCTGGTCAGCCCCCCGGGGTCCTGGTGGGCTTGCTGGATGCCTGTGTCAGGGCCCCTGCAGGTTGAGGGGCTCCAGGCCTCCCCAGGTCATGCATGGGGGGCTTTCCTGCTTTGCTCACACAGGAGCTCCTGCTCGGTCCTGAGGTTGAGAGCAGAGAGAGATCATGGGGTTTAAAAAATAACTTTATTGTAAGGGCGACCTATAAGTAATAAGAAGGCTGTCACCATAATCTCAGCTCGTTTACACAACTGTTTGCACGTTTCTTTTTAGCCCTGTCCATATGCGCAGTCTATTGTAAATAGTTATAGTATTAAAGGCAATATTATATATATTGCCTTTTTCACTAGATGTAAAATCATAAACACTTTCCTAGGAGTCCACAGCTTTCACAGTAATCCTTGTAATGTCTGTGTAATATTACTCAGGCAATTATTTATTTATCCTTTTTATTAGACATTTAGATTGTTTCTGATTTTTTTTTTACACTGGAGGTGATGCATTATAGCTTTTCTCTTATGTTCAATTACTTCCATGGGGTAAATTCCCAAGAATGGGGTTACAAGTCAAGGGACATTTTTATGACTCTTGATTCTTATTCCCATGTTGCTTTCCAAAAGAGTTGTACCAACGTGCAGACAATAGTATTTCAGCAGCCCCACAGTCCATTTCACTGCCGATGCCTACGCAGATCCAACATGCATTTGTCTGCATCTTATATGGGAGGCGCTTTCATACTGACCTGTGCATTCCAACCTCTTCCTTTCAGAGTTGGAGGGCATCTGCTCATTTTATAAGTGAAGACAGACCCAGAGAAGTGAGGTACAGGATCGTGGCTACGGGTTTGAAAACAATTGCACGTGTACAGTCAAGGGGACCTCCAGACCTCGAGTCCCCTGTGCTTTCCGCCGTGCCCAGCGGGTGCCGTTCACGTGTTTGCTAATTTCCTGTTAAGGCACAGCCGAGAAGTGACACTGCAGGTGTGTCCTCTGGCCACCGCCATCCTGCCAGTCTCTTCCATGGTGTGTCTTTGGGCTGCGGAGGTGGGAAGGTTCTGGATCTTTAAGCCCCACGGCCAAGCCAAGATCTCTGATGACTAACGAAAGACTTGCTGGTGCCGCTTGCTGAAAGGGGCTCCTGGACGTCCTTCGCGGCGTGGTTCCTGCGGACTGCAGCCCATCAAACACGAAGTAGCCTAGGAAGCCCCATCCTCCCCTCCCCCAGGCCTTTGCTTACACTCCCACTCTCTCTTGCAATGCCACGAGTACCCTTTCCTTGGCTCTCCATGCGCTCACCCTCTCTGATCTTTAAGTACTAGCTCCTCCGAGAAGGCTGTTATCATTTATCCACTGCTGCCTTACAGACTAATAATGATTCAATTTCCCATGATTCTGTGGACTGGTGGAGCGGCTCCTCTCACTAGTTTGGCCTGAAAACCATCACTCAGCGCGGGGAATGCAGGGCTGGGGTCTGAGGTATCTGGCGGCTGTTGGCCGACAAGCTCAGGGTCCTTATCTGGGAGCCACGGAGCACTGGATCGCGACAAACCGTACTTCCTCCTCTGTCACAAATGGTTCCCATCCCTCCCAGAACACCCTCGCTCCTCCCAGGGCCCTTCGATGGATGTGAAGGGAAGCCACGGAGGCCCAAGGAGCACCCCTCGGCAGTGACCAGGCCCTGAAGGAACCTGTGGTGGGGAACAAGAACAGGGGCCAGACTGCTGCGGGCTGAGCTTGGAAAGCACTGAGACACTGAGCCGAAGGCGCTGATCCCTAGACAAGAAAATCAAGACCAGTGTTGAGAAGCAGAAGAAAGACGGGACAGCTCAGCATTAGTGACAAGAAAGCACTGTCCTGTTCCTGGGGACTGCTGGCCTCACGCATCTTTCTCTTCGGCTCTAGAGGGGAGCCCCAAAAAGGAAGGGGAAGGGTAACTCTCTTCTCTTCCCTTCCTCGCAGGATACCAGGCACCCGGACACTTATGTTTCCAATGCCCAAGTCTGTCTGGTAACGTTCAGGAATGCAAGCAGCTCTGCCCCCTGCCCCCACCACCCCTGCAGGAACAGCCTGGCTCGAGTCGCAGCACACGTGGCAGAATCGACTTCTCTCTTCCACCCTGGCCTGTTCGTCAGTCTGTGCCCTTTGCACTCGCCCTGCAGCCAGAAGCTCTCCGAATAATTAACTTTAACAAATGGAGAAGCTCAGCGGCTCTCCACTCTGGCCACTTTTAGAATTTCAGTTCATCTAGGGTGGATTCCGGAGGTAGCTGTGTTGTCAAGAGCGCACCCGATTGGGAACAGTTGGAAGGACTAATCTCGCCAGTTTAGAAAGCTTGGTCAACACAGAATTTGTTGATCTTTTGAGATATCTGAAAATACCACATGAGTCCTTAGGCTTTGGTAAACTAGCAGCACCTAGGAGATATCTTTCCTTGGATACTGTGGCCTCTTGGGGTAATT